>NQII01005313.1:0-27389 GCA_002778355.1 Clitarchus hookeri
CGAAAGCCACAATTTTTTGTTTACATCACGACCTGCTAGTCATTTCAATACGTGTTTAGGGTTTCTTAGTGTCACTCATATTGTCGCATAATGCTTAAAAGAGTCACCTTCTTAGATATTATACCTTCTGTTTGCATTTCGGAAGCGATTGGTTTTTGGTCCACCTGAAGTTCACTAAATTCTTCAATTATTTCAAATTTTCTTTGAAGCAAGTCACGAAAACTGATATTTTTCAAAGAGTTAAATATTGGAGATTTTTTTTTTAAAGATATTCACGTAACAAAATAGTGTAAATTGGAAGCCTAATCATACAATTTCTTAGACAATTTAGAGTTGTTTATTTCTTCATTTTTACAGTGTTTTCGTTTAAATATATCTGACGTTATAGCTCGCCCAAGGACCATAACTGCTTAATCTTGGAACTTTAATAACAGCCGTGTCAATTTAGCTCAAAGACGACCTAAACCCAAACAAATATAATATAAAGCTGAATTTTGGCTCATTTATTATCTACTGCCCTTAGTGGAAATCATATCAAAATACTCGGATTTCCTCGTGTTCACGTCCTTTATTTTAAGGCCCTTGTTATCGTTAAGCCACACGATTCGCGNTCAAAATACTCGGATTTCCTCGTGTTCACGTCCTTTATTTTAAGGCCCTTGTTATCGTTAAGCCACACGATTCGCGCTATTTTGAGTGTGTGTGTATATGTGTGTGAAGAGAGTGTGTGTGAAGAGCGTGTGTGTGTGTGTGTGTGAAGAGCGTGTGTGTGTGTGTGTGTGTGAAGAGCGTGTGTGTCTGTGAAGAGCGTGTGTGTGTAAAGAGCGTGTGTGTGTGAAGAGCATGTGTGTGTGAAGAGCGTGTGTGTGTGAAGAGCGTGTGTGTGTGAAGAGCGTGTGTGTGTGAAGAGCGTGTGTGTGTGAAGAGCGTGTGTGTGTGAAGAGCGTGTGTGTGTGAAGAGCGTGTGTGTGTGTGAAGAGCGTGTGTGTCTGTGAAGAGCGTGTGTGTGTAAAGAGCGTGTGTGTGTGAAGAGCATGTGTGTGTGAAGAGCGTGTGTGTATGTGAAGAGCGTGTGTGTGTGTGAAGAGCGTGTGTGTGTGAATGTGTGTGAAAACGTGGAGAAATCCTCTAATGGGTGTGTTATTTCTACAATATTCAGCACAGACAACGGTAGCAGCATATTTTCTCTCTTTCCAGTAAGTAACGACCCGCTCACTGAAATCACCACTTCAGCTTTTATATTTTCAATTATGACGCGTGACTCGAAAAAAAGTTATTTTTGTTAACGTGATTTTTTTCATAATTATTACATTTCATCTTCCTCTGTATGCCGCGAAGCTAATCAACGAACGGCTCAGATACGAAACTAATCTATACTTACATCTAAATAAGACGTTTCCGGTATTCGAACCCGGAAAAAATGGAGAGCAGCGGAACGTGGTGTTCGGCTGTTTTTGGATACTGGCTCGGCACTCGAGAGAGTTGGGAAGGAGGAATTTTCAAGAAGTGACCGAGATAAGAAAACAGCAGACTCAAGAAAGTGAAATCTGTGAGCAGCGGAAGTCGGGAAAGAAACTACCCAGTCGTTGGACACGTTTTTAAAGAAACGTGCCCCACCAAGGAGAGGCAGAAAAGCACGACCGCCTGAATCATCGCGTTAAAATGAAGAGTTTGGCTGTGGCGAAGACAATGAGAAAGATGTCGGTTAGCTATTTGGTGAGCAAAAATATATCAACACACATAAAGCTAAGCGATGGAATTTTGCTGTAAGTTGTAAGTATTCGTTAACGGCGATCTTCACGGAAGAAACAAAAACTGTTTATATACATCTGTGTTGTTAACAAGTCATACATAATACGGTGTTATTCTATATTCTATTGAACTATTCTTAAGTACAGTGTGAATAAAGCTACGTTTTATAAAAAAAAATACTGGCATATGACTAATGCTAAGTTAACACAACGAACCCCATGTTAATTCCAATATAACTCNGATTTTGCTGTAAGTTGTAAGTATTCGTTAACGGCGATCTTCACGGAAGAAACAAAAACTGTTTATATACATCTGTGTTGTTAACAAGTCATACATAATACGGTGTTATTCTATATTCTATGGAACTATTCTTAAGTACAGTGTGAATAAAGCTACGTTTTTATAAAAAAAAATACTGGCATATGACTAATGCTAAGTTAACACAACGAACCCCATGTTAATTCCAATATAACTCGGCCTTTGGCGACTCACATAGGTCTATCTGATTCTCCTAGAAAAAGAAAGATCGATATCGACCGTAAGTTACTGGGTTGGCCGCAAGACGGCGCCGCGAGCATACGGAAGCGATTACAGAGCTTCCTTTTGTCGAACTAGGAATCTTACTAAAATAAATCGCGGAGAAATTCTGTAATGGCTTCGTTCATTATATTGTATTCACTAGGGGCGCCACCTGTCTGAAGGTATTTTTGCGTCGCCAAGGCCTAGACGTGTGGGAGCGCTTAAGGGCGACATAGGTGCGCTCATCGAATGTCTGGTCGCATTTATGCGCAATGCACTCAACTGCCTTGCAATCTTTCTCGCGACAACTCGCTTCTACAGAGCTTTCAGTGGTGGCACTACCATTTTATGTTGTAATAAAACAGACAAATGCGAGCTGCATGTGTCTGTGCCATGTCAAGTTGACTTTATCAAATGTTTCATACCTAAAAATGATTGTGAAACACTCGCATAAGCCCCTTTACACTTCTAAAAATGCACATTATAGACGGAAATAGGAAACAGAAAATAGTATTCGGATGTGAAAAATTTCTTAAATGATATCCGTAAACAGACACCGGTCACAAATAATAAACAGTTTTTAAACGACAACTTTTATAAGAATGCAATTTTGCCCTCTGTTTGGGTGCGTCCTTAAATTCATTGCTGATTCTGCTGCTTGCTAGCGGATGGGTGGAATGCAGTGGGAGTTGACGCTAGGGACAATGCAATTCACTGCAGATCAGGTGAAATCGTTGTTCAATAGGCGACATTTGGAGAATGAAATAAGTTACTCAGTAGGACTTCAGTGGATCAACTTCCAATGGTTATAAGCCATATTTAACTCATTTAGAGTATTTTTCACTCTTTCAGATTTATAAACCAATAACAGTTACAACAGCATATCAGCAGGATTAATAACTGTTATTTGGATAAACGTTTGATAATTTGTTTTCTCTGTACTTAGGCGACACAAGCTTCTCCAAATTAACCGTTATTATTTTTCACAAAACCTACATATTAGTTATACTTTAGGTCATTGTGGCGTTTATTGTAGTTTGTATAATACTGAATTTCATATACTTAAGTACCGTAACCATTGACAGACAGTGACCAACCTACACAGTATGTAAACAGTAAATGCTCTCGTTTGCAAAGTATTATATCAGTCAACGAGTTGTTTAAGGATATATACCGTTATGTTGGTGATCTTAGTGATGGTTATGGAAAAACATAGTATTTTGAAATAAACATTTTAGTTTAAAACTTTCAATACAATTACGAGATTTATGGTATAAAATCTGATTTAAAAGAAATATATAACTTTTTTGGCTGTAGATAAGTGGCTTTAAAAACATTTCAAGCAATTATGGCACTGCGATTAGTAAAAAGTTTTCAACTTAGTGGACGCCATTGTGCAAGTGCTCTTTTTCGTCATGTTTACGCATGTACCTTTCTGGTGTTATCGAAATATTTTATGGTCAGTGATTATTTTTTCACTGGTTTTTATTAAGCATATTTGGTGGTGGGTGTCTTTTTAGAGCGTCTTCTTGCGTGAACTGGCACGTGTAAACCGCTTCGTAAAATGGTTTGGTCCACCATTTTCCCTAAGCGCCATAAATATAGTTACGTTCCTAAGTTTTAAGTTTGTTGGTTTTAGGAAACAGGTGAAGTGATGCATTTACTGAATGATCCTGCTGACGAATTATTTCGTATAAGTGGCAGAAAAACGTGATTTTAAAGATGTAATCGTCCAAGGATTGCCACAGAACAGCACGTGTTCAGGAGTTGCAAATATAATTGCAAACAGTAAGTTTGTTTTGTAGTGTAAAAATAACGCGTGTTTATTATATGGAAAATCTAAAGAGTGTAAGGTTGGCTTTGCTAAAAATATTAACCTACAAAGTGTTTATTTCTCGCAATCGTACGTACAACAACATATTTATCGCATTTTGTTCTTAAACTTTCCATCTTATAATAATCTGAATGTTACTCCCGTAAAAGGAAAATTTCCCACTGCTCCATCAAAACAATTTTTAATTCAAAATTCCCCAGCAGTGTAACTTTGGAATGGCAACAGACAATTATCATAGCATTTGATTACAAACATTGTTTTCTGCATTGGCAGGACAACTGTGGAGTAAGGATAGATTGCAGTCGCGCTATTTTTCTAGAACTGTCAAAGTTTACCCTATTTACATGAAATTGAGTATATAAACAGTACATACGTAGATGGTGTAGCATAAACGCAAAACCCAGTGGAAAGCTGGAAGGTTTTCTGAAACTACCATTGCGAAGCACTGAAGACGAAACGGTGAAGAAGCATAGTCGAAAATATGAAATTATTACGAAGAATAATTAGCAGAGGGTTTGCTTCATTGTGACGTGTGAAAACAATCAGTCACTGAAATGTTCGGTCAAGCGTTCGTGACTAGTAGATAATTACACAACGAGGAGAAAAAAGTAAATACGAACGCAAGTATCTAGAGAAGCTAGTTTGCTTTTACGATGCTGAATTTCCAAAGTGAAAAAACAGGGCGTATTTTGTTTTTTGGTTGTTTCATCTGCAAAATTTGGAAACGTATACATTTTACAAAAATAAAATTTTTCATAGTGATTTTAGAATCAACTTTTTAATCATTTAGATGTAGTCACAATTTTTAAGTCCCCTTTTCCAGTTTTTAATAACCTACCCAGTACTTGTAATAAAAAAGCAAAAAAAATATCGAAAGTTTTATTTTCTTGGTTTCGTGGTTTGAGAATGTCAATGACAAAACATTCAATTTCAGACGCACTACTAAGGAGATTTTATTTTACTTAGAAAAGGAAATAACCCTCAACATTTGTCAGACATGATAGGAACGTGTTATGCGCATTTAATTCTAAGTATGTAGTGGTTTTCTTACATAAATTTTACACTTGAATATCTTTCATTTTCGTGTAATTTCATGTGGCTAGATAAGCAATGAGTCGCACAGTAACGACAGTGAAGCATAGTTACGACGTAAAGTGCTAACTTTCAAATGTTGGCAGTCCTGCGCCACAGCAGGAAGTCCAACCTGCGTATTCCCCCATATACTAATGATGAGGTAGACAGTAGACTAAAAATGAGGTGGATCGATTATTCGTCTTCTGCGCGTGTACTTAACATTGACCTACCCCAAAAGAAACCATCTGTCAAAGTCACACGGTCAATAGTGATGAACGCGTTAGTTCATATCTTGATTTTGAAACGACAAACACATTCATATGAATAAAATAATTTTACCAACTTGAATTTAATCAAACTGCATTCCAAATTGATCAGAGGAAGTATAAAAACATCTCGAAGCACTTGTTTACTAAACGGTGTTCTAAACTCAAATCCTATTCACGCCGTTTTTGCTAGGCGCGTTGGCAGAAAAGCAGTTCAATGTTGGGACACGGAGACTGCGCACACCCAGAGAGACCGGTCAACCTCATCTTTAAGCCCGCCGCACACGGAACGATTTTCCTTAAGATATCGCATTCGTGGATTCTTGCTTTCTGCTGGATGTGCTCGTCCACTGTAAATATCGATGCCTACGTGCAGTTTTGCTGCCTAGTCTACTGTTTTTGGGTAACTGGAGTATTGCTATTTTCTCTGTGTGTTTCTGTGCTAGTTTCCGATATCAGCCAATGAGAGCAAGGAAACGTGTAACGTGACTTTATTTACATGGCAACAGGATTGTTTTGGCAGTGTTAGTAAATGCGTAGAAATTGAATTTTTAGACACAGCATAGCTAAATAAGCACCTAAATTTAAACTGTTATAGACAAGGCGATATTCTTTTACAAATTAGTCACAATTTTGACAGAAGAATACTTTGGTCCCCTTATTAACATCAGAACACGTTTCATGCAACCACTAGTTGCACTGAATCATATTTTCCTTAATGTCATGGGAACAGATGACACAAAACCACGACTCTTCATTAGAATGGGGCTTTGCTGACACGTCTGAAGGAACAGAGAGTTTGGCTCTTGCTGACTTCCCTGAAGTAGGAGTTTGGAGACGTTTTTTCTTGGTTGTCTGTTTTTTCTTGGGCATTGTTTTTCTTTATTTCAGTATCTTCCAGTGTCTGCTTATAAGGACAACTTGTAATGACTATCGCTTTATTTGCCTTTTTATTCGAACCTCGTCCAGGATAATTATTTTCTGGGAACGGAGAGATCGTACACAAGGAAGCATGCATTTGTGATGCTAGTGTTGTAACTCATGAAGGTGATTCTTGATCACCGGTAATTTAAGAGGGTACAACTTCTTTAGCTGAAAAATATTTGACAAGAGTGGGATGAATGTGCCTACTGACTGATACGACTGTTTCTGGTGCTTCCATAACGGGATGTCATCTGTTTCAAATTGCATTGCTGCTACAAAATTACAATCCTGAAATACGTCCCTATTGACTGGCCAAACTCCTGTTTTCGCAAACCCGTTCACTGCAGTCGCAGCTTGCCCATATGCTTTGCCAAATAATCGAGCTATGTGAAACTGAGTGACAACTTCAGCTTTGCCTTCACTGCGCTTTTGGTGAAGAAACTTTTACATTTAATTTAAGGAATAGCTACTTAGTGGCTTAAAAAAGGACACATCCAGGTGCTGGAGTCTGTGAGTTGTGTGGCCTGGAAGTGACAGCATTATTATTCCGTTTTCTCGAGCAATCTCTAATGCACGGAGGTTTTTTAGTGTAGGTATAATGGCCATCTAGAAGGAGCAAAATTTTCCTTTCCTTTGTGGGGTGGACAGTATCGATGGAATGTTGCAACCAATTCACAAAAATGTCTTTGTTTATGTATCCACTCTCTGGGTTGTGCGCAAAAATTGTTCCTTGAGGAGCTCCTTCTTCAAGCCCGTAAGCAGTGCGGGAAAGCTTATAGATTATTAATGGCGGGACATACTGGCCAGCAGCACTTGTGCAGCAAACTGCAGCGGTAGTAGATCCCCTTTCTCCACTGACTATTGAACCTACGGCCCTTTTACCTTTTCCAGCTAGCACTTTCCTCGGTTTGTTTTGCACCGTAGACAAACCATTCTCATCAACGTTAAACACTCTCGTTGTATCTAGCTGGTTTTCGTCAACGCTTCTCTCTAGCACATCATAAAAATGCTGCACATTTCTCCTTATTAAAACCTATCGTTCGAGCGAAAGAAGTTGACTCTGGCTGCGAGTTCGGGATGTCTCTTTATGAATGCGTAATACCATTTTTCCCTACAATATTTTTTTCTGTGTTAACCGTATATAAAATACCGTTTCTCACAGCAATTTAAAACGCCAATATACGCAGATCTGTAGGCGTTATGCCAAACATGGATTCCTCTATTTTTAGCACATGTGAAACTAGTTCATGTTCTACTTCCGCAGGTACACTGAAGAGCCAAAAAAAACTGGGACACCTTCCTAATATCGTGCAGGGCCCCCGCGAGCACGCAGAAGTGCCGCAAGACGACGTAGCATGGACTCGACTAATGTCTGAAGGTATGCAGGAGGCATTGAAATCTGCACCAATTTGGGAAAGGGTTGCACGTCTGTCATGTTTAATGAGTCTCGTCAGTCGTCGTTTGTCCCTTTCGTTCACGATCTTTTTCCGGCTACAGCGATGTCGAAGATTTGATGTTTTACCGGATTCCCAATATTCACGGTACACTCGTGAAATAGTCGTACGCGAAAATCCAAATTTTATCGCTACCTCGGAGATGCTATGTCCCATCTCTCGTGCGCCGACTATAACATCACGTTCAAACTCACCTAAATCTTAATTACCTGCCATTGTAGCAGCAGTAACCGATCTAGCAACTTTTCCAGACGCTTGTTGTATTATATAGGCGCTGCCGACCGCATCGCGTTACTCTAGTTGGTTCCACACCTCTGTTATTTGCATATGCACGCCTATACCAGTTTTTTTGGCTCTCCAGTGTAGATCAGCTGTACTGGCTATAATTTTTTTCTTTTCAACAGCAAAACTATTCTTAGCCGCGAAATGTTTTTGCAATGTTGCCCGTGGTGTACTGTACGTTTTGGCAGCCTCATTGACGCTCATTTCACAATTCCGCGCTGCAGCTAACGCGCGACCCATATCATCCTCCTCCCTCCGACCGTGTTTCACCCCTGCAGCCATCTACAACAGAAAACGTATTCGTGGTTTTTGTAAATATATGCCTACCAACGCTTCATTAACTCTAACATTAAATTAGCGAACGCAATTATGTCTTATCCAGCCCAAAATAATCGTTGCAACCGTGAGCACACGGAGTTTCCTACATTGGGCCAGTGGCCCGTTGATGGCGACTCGATATGTCTCATTGAAGGCAACTCGCCCTGTCTTGATTAACACGGCCCTTTCTCTACTTGTAAAACGTATATTTTAAAAGTCAATGATGGGTATGCGTCATGCTTTCAGTGAATGTTAGTGAACAATAAAACATAATTAACATTTCACTTATAATCTTGTTTCAGTAACACTAATAAATTATAAGTAATATGTGTTGATACCTTCCTATTGCTATGGCGTATAGTAGGTATGGTATCTGCTCTCGGCGTAAGGTGCCAGCACTTGATGCTAGCCCTCCGTGTTAGGGCGTAGGAATATGTCGACACTATTGTCTCTAGGTCCAATTTACCAAATAAATTCACATTGTTTTCAAGTTACCCTAAGTCAGTTTTATTTATGCTTAACAGGGTCACTTCTACAGGAACACACGAGACAACTCTCCCCTCCCCTTTTGCTACGTAGGCTACGTAAGGCTTGACGCGGAGATTTGCGCCGTGGGGGAGCAAGGTTTGTCGCACTTCCGGTATGTTACTACTTAGCTTGTCTGGAGACGATGGTTCATCTCCCAGTTGGCGACCTGGGACCGCTCCGGCACTTGGTGGGCGTCTCGACGCCTGGTCTCGAACTCCTCCTCTCGGCTCCACTCCGCACTGCTCGATTGCGACGGCCGACTGCCGTGGGCGTCTCGTCCCGGATTTACTCCGCACTCCTCGATTCCCGTCGGCTGACTGCCGTTTTCTCGGACTCTTCCTGCCGCACGTCTCGCTTGACGTCCTCCGACTGACATTGACGTCTTGATGCATTCTCGCGAACTCGTTTCTCCCGGCTCTGGTTCACACTCCTCGCTGGACGACGTCCGACTGACCTGTTCCTCCCTTTTCCTCGCGGTTTTGTATGCTCGTTCGCCATATTGAACTAGCATCCCCTCTGCACGTGGACGGGCTGACCGCCGCGTCCCCCTGAGTCGTAAAACACGTGTCCGATGTTCCTGTGATCCGCACTTTGGGCCCGGCGGGCCCGGCGTCGCCCCTTGATTCTGGCATGGAAGTTTATTGTTCCGTTGCTGCACGTGCGGGAACACTTGGGTGGCCTCTTGGTTCGGCGCACGTGTGTCTACAGCTGCCTTCGGATATCGTGTTGCTGGTATTTCCGCCCGCTCGCCAAAAGCTCTCATTGTTTATTGCGGTAACCAGCCTGGGACAGACGCAGCCGATGGTGTGAGCTCGGCGTCCCTTGACAGCTGCAAACGCAGCTGTGCCCACGCACGCGTGTCTTCCGTTGCCTCCGGATATCGTCTGCATGTGCAGGCACATTTGGTAGCACGCCTTGCGGCTGCGAGGCGCGGCTGCCAATTCCTGGCGTCATTCTTCCAGCACGTCCGCAAAACCCTTAGTATTTATTGCGGTCGTCCGCCTGTGAGTTTCGCCAGAGCCTGTCTTCTGACGAATAAACTGTCTTTAGGGACGCGGGACGCATNCTGTCTTCTGACGAATAAACTGTCTTTAGGGACGCGGGACGCATCAGTGTAAATCTTACCTTCGCTTACACGTGCCTTGAAAATGCACGGAACAACTCGTGATAAAGATGGTGCTATTCCCCAACATCGACTCGCCCATCGCCAATACAAATGCCAGATTCACATCGTCAACAGTAATAAACGTGTTTGTTTTCATTCGAATTTTCGAAAGACACGTTCTTTTGTATGGATAAAATAATTTGACTTACACGTGTTCAAGATGCATTAAAACTAAGTTAAAGGAAGTGTACAAGTATCTAAAAACACCTACTTGTATTAGAAATGCTGTAACCTCAAATTCTATCGAAGTTGTTTTTGTTAGTGCTATTGGCAGAATAAAAAGTCCAATGTTGGAACACGAAGAGTAGCTAGCGCACAACTTTAATGAGCGCTCTACTTCATTTTTCACTCTACGATTTGAGACCGCGGTGGCGCAGCGGCTAGAGAGCTCGCACATAGGCGAACCCGAGTTCGATTCCCGGCGGAGTTGCTCCCGGATTTTCGCATGTGGGAATCGTATCGGATAATGCCGCTGGTCGGTGGGTTTTCTCGGGGATCTCCTGTTTCCTCTGTCCACGCACTCCAATGCTACTCCATACCTCGCTTCACCCTCATCGGCTTTCAAGACTTCGTAGTTAAGAGTTAGTGGTCCTGACACATTTTCTGTACATTGGTTGTTTGCGTGTTAACGCGCTCCTCAGTAAATAAATGTCCTAGAAGTATGACTTTGTGCCAGAAAAGATAAAAAAAAAAAAAAAAATAATAATCTAAGCCCGTACAGTTTTGTTTTTATAATTTGTAGTTAATTCCAGAAGGAAAAAAAATGGAAATGGTTAAAAATCGCATTTTTAAAGGTTTCCTGCGCAGTTTCTTTTATAGGTAGGAGAACAATATAACTGTACAGAAATATTTTAATATATGGGCTTTCATCGTGTGTAATAAAATCCCACTGTTACAGATCTCATTTGCACAGGGGCTACGGTGGCTGAGCAGCAAGACTGCTCGCCTCCCACCAAGACGAACCGGGTTCAATCCCGGCCGGTTCACTCAGATTTTCCCAACTGGGATTCGTGCCGGACGACGATGCTGCTGGTCGGTGGGTTTTCTCGGGGATCTCCCGTTTACACCGCCCTTTACTTCCTGCGCTGCACCATACTCATCGACTCTCAAGACCTCGCTGTTAAGAGGCGCACAAATCTCTTCACTGATTCATTTGTACAGGAAAGCTTAACAGAGGAAACACTGTATGCAGGTTCAGCGCCTTGGGAGTAGGAGCGATAGGGCACTGGTCGTGCGTGTTGTCGCCCGTATCGCATTGCCTCGAAAGCAAAAGAAAAAAGATCTCGGGGCCATGTACTCTCGTTAAGAGCCGCCCAAATCTCTCCACTACACTCCCCTTCGTCTGCGATCTCCGACTCCCAGGGCGAGACGTGATGCTTACACTGCCGGGTGAACACGCTGCGCATATCAGCATGCGAATTGAAGTGCTAGGAGGGAGGCGGTGCCGTGCTGGTGTGTCCACAGGAATGTCTTTGTTAGCCGGCGGGAGTGGCGCGGCCGGCAGTATATCCGGCGGGCGATGTCAGTTACGACCGATAAGCGGCGAGGGTCCACGCTCCGCTCTGTCGCATTCCTCTCCGGGCAGTGGTTTACGACGCACCCATACTTCGCCACGCGGCCGAGGCACGCGTGCGATGTTATTATAACACCTCCCCCTCCTCCAAGCCATCGTCTCGTCAAACACCCCCGTCTCACACACGACTTAACGTCCTTTCTTGACGCGCAGGACGTCCGTGCCTGGTAACAAACACGCATGCTCAGGGCCGTAGAGAGCCAGCCATTGGCATAGGAACCTCGGGATCCCTACCCATCTGCACATTTTTCACTTTTCAACTATTGGAATGTGGAGGATTTCAGCGGAGTGGAAATATTTCGGCGGCTCTTACCAACGGGGTCTTGAGAGCCGATGAGGGTGAAACAAGGAATGCAAGGGCGGGGTAAACGGGAGATCCCCGTGAAAACCCGCCGACCAGCGGCATCGTCCAGCACGATTCCCACGTGCGAAAATCCGGGGAGCGTCACCGCCGGGAATAGAACCGAGTTTGCCTTGGTGGGAGGCGAGTAGTCTGAACACTACACCACCGCGGCCCCAGGAGAATTTCAGTATTTTCAAGGACCTAAATTATTCAAAACATTATAACCAGTTGTTTTCGAAATATATATATTTAGTACAATATTACATTTCATGGGTACTAAACAATTTTTTTTAAACTGCATTTAGTTGCATCGATGACGTCAAGTTGCCGGCTGCTGCAACCGAACGTACACACGATATAAAAGAACTGATTGTGCATAAAACTAAGAGCCACGTAATTTCTTTATAAACTACCGGGAACATCCCAGATTGGCTATGTCTAAATATAAAAATTAGTAAAATAAGTAGTGGTGGGGCCCCTCGATGTGCCCGGACTCTTCCACGAGTACGGGTATCATTACTGCGGCAATGCCAGCAAATCCCCCTCGTCAAGACTACGAACGTTTATAGTGCAGTAACTTAAAATACGGGCCAAATAAAAAGCGTACTAATGTACCAGAAACTGTGCCTAGATTACACTCTTTTACATAAAAATATGCTCGCCCTGACAAAAATTATTTGGCAACAGTGAAAGTTGGTACACCGACGGATGGTTATGCAACCGTTTGAAGTTTCGTACGTTGGCGCACGCAAATACGTCGTACGAGGGGTTGCCGTCACTTTTCGTCTAAGGTATATAAATAGTTGTCAAAACAGGGCAGGTGGTGTGACACTCACGATACTTGTCAGGTGTGGTAAATGAGTGACTAGCGTGCCGAGAAGACGTACGAGACAGCCGTACAAACAATCCATCTAAGGACACCACTTAGTCTAGACTTCAATATTCTTCGTGTACACCTGCAGTTTCCCTTCGTTTACTGACAGCGTGTATTCTTGAGATGACTTTGCGGAACTTTATTCGGCGAATCAGAATTCCATTACTACTGTACTGAACTTCTATAGATCGCAAACAGATACTCGAGACGTGTAGAAGTCAGCCGTTTCAGTCCCACAATAATTCATGGTTTTAAGTGTTGCAATCAAGTAATATTTTGGTTCGTGCTGTACTCAGCCTGATTCAACACTTGCTTCATTTGTAAAGCCAATGAACTATGAGCTTGGTGCTTAAGATACATTGAGAGAAATCCTCACAAACCAGAGCTGTAGAAATGTCCACAAATCACATTAGCCCCAGAGAAGAAACTGACTGGATTGGGCAATGCAATTAGCTGTGCACAGCCCTTTTCGTATATTTCCTTCCTCTGCAACTTGTCCATTATGGTGTACACAGGGACTGAAATGGTTAAAATTATCCAATCATGAAAGTGGGTACGAGCTAAAGTGTTTTGAAAGAGAACTATGCAGGAACTCTTCGCGAAAATCGGATGTCCCTATTGGTGGATGTTGAGATACCGGACAACAGCGCTTCGAGAGACAGGCTGAATGGCGCGCTCATTTGCCTGTCATTTGAAACATTATAAAACTTCATCGGCAGATAATGCTGGGAGCAATGGACACGTGAAGGTACCTGTACCCCGTCGGACCGGTTCTGGACGCCACCGACACGCGAGCACGATGGAGGACCATTTGATTTTATTTCCGTCATTTGACGCTTTTATCCTTTTGTGTACGTTGCAGACCATTACAGCCTTTATGTACAACGCCCTGCTTCCCTACAGTCTGCCAGATCAGCTGTTATACTCCGAACATTGCGTTTTTTCACATTTTGTTCCACGTAATGTTCTCGTCTGTTACAGTACGCGAAATGTAACTTTATTTTAAATTAGCTGTACAACCTTAAAAAAAAAAGAAAAAAAAAAAAAAATGAATGTTGTGGCTCTATTTAGTACATTTATTATTGTCTAACTTTGGTTCCTTTAATGTGTGTGTTATGTATATATACGGCATTTATTAATTAATGGCGGGTAAAAAAGTAATGTCTCCAACACATGTTCCATCTTTCCTTTGTGAATATCTGGCAATACTACCTCCTATAGCGCCTAAAATAGCAATGCAAGTGTGAACGATTCTTTTGGAAGCCGTGCCCGAGCATAGAACCTCCGCGGTCAAGTGACCAACGCACAGCATCTTGCCGCTGCTATCCGCGTTCGATTCTCGGCAGAGCACGAAACGTTCTTATGGGGTCCGCCTACCTGCAGTTATTTTCCACGAGCGATAAGGGCGACACTTCCACGCGCATCAAGTACACCATCGCCGCTACGCGCAAGGCTCTGAAATGGCGTGCAGTTGTCTCGTCGTGCTGCGTCTACCTATATGGGACTTTAAGCGACATTGTAATTTTACTGGAGGCAAGTCTATAGCAAAGTTCAATGCAGGGCCTTATGTTACTTTCGCAGAAATTTACTCTGAGTATTTTAAGCTATAACAGTTTTAAAATGTCGTTTTTTGGCATGTTGTAGAGCTTCAGGATAGTGTTTGCAATAAGCGTAATGTGTTCGAAGTTGTATTCTGCCCTTGTGTGAAGTGTTATTTCTTTTTGTGCATCGCAAGTGGGGATCGTGCCTGACGATGCTGCTGGTCGGCGGGTTTTCTCGGGGATCTCCCGTTTCCTTCGCCCTTTCATTCCGGCTCTGCTCCATACTCACCTCACGTCACCCTCATCGGCTCTCAAGACCTCTCTGTTAAGAGCCGTCCAAATCTCTTCACTCACTTTTTGTGCAAACAGATTGTGCACACGTGAAATAGTTATTTTTAAAAACGTGTATTACAAACACACTGCAACACAGTTCGCACGTCAGGTATAGGTTGTTCACGGTAAACTGAGAACTTTTGATAGCACTGGTTAAGATATACCTACTTGTAGGCCTATGCACATGTAAAATTAACATTACCATTGGCCTGACAACTTTATTCATGCATCGCTCAAGTAAACCGGTGGAATTATTTGAAAAATTAAATTTTATATATTTTCTGTATATGTCCGTGAAAAACATAAGCAGATGAAACTACCTGAGTAGTCACAAACGTTTACGAAACAATTTTAATTCAACGCTAAGACATGGAACTACTTTCTCTCCGTGCGACGTTACCAACTTAACTGGGCGCATACCAGTCATTGTACACGTTAAAATATATGCAGGTATGGACAGTGACATTTTTCAAACGTTGATTTCAAAAATGCTTAACCGTGAACAACCTAATACGGCTGTCTTATATGATAAACATAGAAAACGTTTCCGTGAGCAGGTGGGATTTCTCGGGGTTCTGCAGCTTTTCTTGTTACAGAAGGGTCCCCCAACAAGATAGGAATCTTCACGCGACATCTCAGTTTCCTTTTACGATTTCCAACTAGACGGTGGGGACGGCAACGCTTACTTGTAAAAAACACACACACGCCCGTGCCTTATCACAGATTCCAACTCAGCAGGACTCTTCGCACCGTGTACGATGTCGGCAAAAATACCAGTGACTTCGCCTGGCTCCGTGGTCCGTCTCACAGTGGTTACCGTTGCACGAAGGGCGAGAGGAAATAGTCTATTCGCGGTTTCTTCACACTTTTTGAAACCAACCTTTGAAATGTATGACGTGTATGGTTGTATCCGAATGCACCACAAGCATTTTATACCTGTTTTAATATAAAAACATTTAAGTACCTTATTTAAGCTTAATTTGAAATTTTATTTATATTTCACCAACAATTAATATGAATAAAAAAGAAAATAAGTGTGTTGGTAATATCTAGTAAGAAATGGTTCTTATGAAAAATATTATTACAGAGAGTGCGCCCGAATGTGGTGCGTTGTCCCTTTGTTGTAAATTTCTAGACTCGGTTAAGTTTTGTTTGCACAAGGCGGAGGAATATCCTGGAATTATAACTTTAGCAGCGTTTCAGAAAAGTTGGAAATAATCACGATTGGGCTATGGGTTAATGTTTATGCTACTCAGGTTGGGGATAAAACGATATTGCTTTTGGGCAGAGACAAGAAAATTTCGCTATTTCAGTGGCCAGTAGGCTAGACTTCGCACGCTATTAGGCGTACCCCAGCCACATACGTTCGTTCATTAGCTTCTGTCACAGTGAGTGGCTATTTTACCAAGCTGCAAGCGACTAGGTATTTTTCTCTTGTAGAACGTTATTGACTCAGATTCACCCGTAGTAGGTCTAATAAAATGTTATTCGTGTGCACAAGTGACTGAAATATACACGAATATACATATGATGTCCAGATTGAGCTCAGATTAATTCGCGAAATTTTAATTTTCCTGCTTATGGGAGAGATAGACATCGGGATAATTTCCTCCGAAATGTCCGCTGGTGTTCCAAGGAGGCTACTTTGTAGCTGAGGATTACTACATAGGTTATTACTATATGTCAAATAGTAGTGAAATAAGTTGTATTATCAAATTAATTATTACTGGCTTGCAAACGTTAAATGTGTATGATATTTGAGAAAAACAAATTAAAAAATAAACATGAAATAATTTTTTGGAAAAAAATTAAACAATGAATTAGCTTGTTTTCAGTATCTTCCATTTAAACACTTTCTTTCAGATATTCCATGCTTCACTTATATCACTTCTGTTTGCTCAATAAAACATATCTAATTATACATCAATTTATTTTTGGCACTGTTTCGACGTTGACTCTCACACATGCAATAACCTTCTGCTGGATTTTATTTGCGGCAGAATTGTGGATTTCTGTCGTGTCTTTCAATTCCGCTGCTTCTTTATAGAGGCTTGAAGAAAAAATTTTAATTTTCTGAGTTTTACTTGTACGAGATGCTCTTCTTCTCTCACTGGCATCTGGAAAAGGTGACAGAGTTTTCAAAACTACTTCTATTTGCTTTGATGTTGAGGGTTGGCAATCTTCTGGAACGCGGGAATTTGTATTTATGAGTGATTTGACTGGTTCTGCAGAGTTTTCTGAAAATGCAATGTGTTTTTCTGAGGCCTTAGGAAAGTATGAACTGCGAGACTGTTGTCCAGTAACAGTCGAAACATTGCTAGAAGCTTTTGTGTTATCGACATCATTCGGATCACTTCTACGAACTTCGGGAATTTCTGTTAGAAGTGATGGAATAAAATCTAGGTCAGAAACAATTCCAGGGTTCAAAGGATGAATACCTGTGCAGGAAAACCCATTGCTTGCAAAATCAAGACGACAAGACATCCTGAATGCAAATGAAACCATTCCTGCTACTTCATTTTCTGTGATTCAAATACCAGCATTTTGTCGCATCCACAATGCACAACTTTCAGTATAGGGATTCTTGAATGGCTTTTCTTGGATGTTCTGTCCAATGGCTGGAGTTACCAAGTCGTGTGGAGAGGGGTGCTTAGCATGTGGACATTAATTTACCAAGCATAACATATCACAGCAAGGTCCTTGTGGCTAGAATTCCCATATATAATCAGTAAAACAGGGTTCTGTGGTGTAGGCTGAGCTTACTTCCAGGTCAGAAATGACCCAGCACTCATCCAACCGTTGGGGTGAGCCGCAGCGATAGCTTCATCAGGTGCTCCTATTATTAGTCTGTCATTCATTCTCACACTTGAGAAAATGATCATCGGTGGGATGAAATGACCAACAGAATTCATGCAAAGCATTACTGTTATGTTTCTGCCTCTTTCAGCTGAAGTCAATATTCCGAATTGTCTTTTGCATCTCTGATTTTGGTGGACCGTTGAGACCCCCGTTTCGTCCACATTATACATTTTAGAATGTTAGAATTCATATTTCTCTACCAATGTGTTAAGTTTATTGAAAAACAATTTAACTTGAGTTTCATTGAAACCAACACACCTCATCAATCTGGTAGATTCTCTGGGGACTTTAAACTCAAATGTGGATATCTCTTCATAATAGAATTATAAAAATGTTTCCTGGCACATCTTTTGTCCTTATTGAATCTGTGCGGAATCTCAAGGACCTCTTATAAGTAGAATGCCAGCTTCAGAAATTCCTTCCTACTTAATACCATTAATCTATCATCAAGTTCTGTAATATGTCATGCAAGGCCTTCTTCATAATTATATCCAAAAGTTGGCTCGAAACGCCCAAGTTTAGGTTTGAGTTCACATTCAACTCCTTTATTAATACGTTATACTTCTTGAATAAAACTTTTTGCAACATGAAAATGCCCTGTTGCTTCTCTTACTCTCATTTTACCACTAACACATAGTCCACAGCACTTTTCATTGAATCTTCACCCCAGGAACCACTGTTGGTGCATCTTCATTTGCATTTCAGCATGTCTGTTGTAACTCACAGCTGTAAAATACGATCCCATAAAATTAATACTGAGCCCGTACCTTCTATAAATAAATTCGTTATTATTTTCATATCATATGAGGTGTCCACGTTTACCCTCTTCTTAAGTGTCTGTGGCTACCCTCAATTCAATAGCTCGATCTAATGAATATAACAAGGTAATACCTGCCAATATGCGCATCCCTGTATGGTATGTTTAAGAATATATTATAAATAAGAGATGGTATACACTGAATTTAATTATACCTACCCATCAGTGACGTAGGACGAGTCCAAATATTAACTACGTCGAAACAATCCTTGCTACATAACACGAAATGTCACGCAACAATCACGCCCTTGAACGAATCTCACTCAACTTCGATGCAAACTGCGTCGTGCGTGGAGGGACTTAGACCACAGTTGGCCAGCACTGCCACCTAGCGGGAAGACACCATTAGGTGTCCGGGGCTACCCACTGCCCGTCGTAAGCGAATCAGTGGTAATGCCCTTTGACAAATGTTTGAATTCGCCAGTTTAAGCAGGATTCAACTGCGCGAAAGCCATAGCTGTAACGCTTGAATAATGCAAGGCCAATTAACAGGTTATACAAGTAACCCCAGTTTATTCACTTCGGATTGTAAGCGCACCGGAATCCAAAATATGGTTACGCGCTAAACGAGTGGGAAATCGAAGCTTGCGGTTCCAAAAAAATGTTTCTCAGTCTGTATGTTGGCGGGACACTAGTGTTACAGGCCATTAGGCAGTTGTTACGCGTGAGTTCTAGAAAATACATTAACTTGCAAGATATTCCTGAAAGAAATTCAAAGACTTTGCTACACACACTTAAATTATTTCAGAACTAGTTACTAACTAGAGATAATAAAATTTTATTAAAAACTGTTTTCTCAGCTTTTGTGGCTTCCTGAGATCACTCCAGGCGAATGTTGAGATAGGTCCTTAACAAAGTCCATGGCCGGTTTATTCCCCAATCCCTCTTCCCTGGGCAACTTGCTCCATCTCTAATGACCTCACTGTCGACAAGACGATAAGCCGAACTACCTACCTAACTATTATTGACTTCAGGTTTTACTTGAATTGATGGGGTAATGGGAATAACAGTCTAGTTTTCAGACAAAAACAGAGTACATTTTCCTTTTTATAATATTAGCACTCCTATTTTACTGGTTTATGTTTAGTGCCACCTAGCTTACATCGGGGACCGGTCGGAGTGTCGATCACACAATATATGTCCTATAGGCTATCCAGATCAACAGCAACGCAGGACCCAGACTTCAATCATCCACGCATGTCAGCATTGGACGAATGGGGAAAGAACCGTACAGTTTGTTAGCGACTGGCGTTAACAGCGAGTCAAATAATTTTTTTATGTTATAAGTAGTATGTACCTTATGGCGAGGGTAACGTCCACCTGGCAGTGAATTTCTAGCACAGTCGGCGTCCCTGTAGACTCTAGGCTGGAGCAAGCGACGGAATGTATTGACGGGTAAGAACGGGAGTGCTCCGAGAAAAACCACCAGCCTTCAGCAGCGTCCTCCACGCCTCAACTAACGCTGAAGTCTGGACGTGAATCCGCCAGAATCAAACCCAGGTCGCCGCTCTGGGAGGCCGGCGTGCTGAGTTCAGGCTGGATTAAAAAATGATTTAATTGACTCCTCGTGCTGGAGTCCCAAGAATTTGACAGGATTATTGGCGGGTGTGATTTCTGAGACATCGCAGTCTTGTGGAGAGGATGCTGAAACCATCATGGCTGGAAACACCTCTATTCCCAATATCGTGACTTACAATTTGAAAAAACCAAACCGGTTTTTCTATGTGGTTTGGAGCCTGTCATACCAAGGAGGTTAATTTGCATTTAGGCTTCCTGCATATGACCGTGAGACGTAAGGTATACTTCTTCGGTCTGTTCCAAACATTAGCGAACAATGTAGGGAAGGGCGAAACCTTCAAAGAGCATATTTGTTAGTGGTTACAAAGACTATTTGGTTCATGCTTTTCAAGGCGAATTTTTGTTGCTGGTAAGAAAGATATTATGGTGCACTATATATAACACGTAAATTGACAAGTACTGAAGATATTTAATGCTCAATGACACATGTGTTTATTGAAAATATATTATGGTGCACTATATACACTGAAGAGCCAAAAAAAAAAAAACTGGTATAGGCGTGCTTATGCAAATAACAGAGGTATGGAACCAATCAGAGTAACGCGATGCGGTCGGCAGCTAGATCGGTTACTGCTGCTACAATGGCAGGTTATCAATATTTAAGTGAGTTTGAACGTGGTGTTATAGTCGGCGCACGAGAGATGTGACATATCATCTTCGACGAGGTAGCGATAACATTTGGATGTTCGCGTTAGACAATTTCACGAGTGTAGCGTGAATATCGGGAATCCGGTAAAACCTCACATCTTCAACATCGCTGCGGCCGGAAAAAGGTCGTGAAAGAACGGGACAAACGACGACTGACGGGAATCATTAAACGTGAAAGACGTGCAACCCTTTCTCAAATTGGCGCAGATTGGATTTGTGGACTGCCCTGCAGGATTCATGGTGTGAATTGCCTCCCGCATACCTTCAGACATTAGTCGAGTCCATGCCACGTCGTCTTGCGGCACTTCTGCGTGCTCGGGGGGCCTTACATGATATTAGGCAGGTGTACCAGTTTTTTTTGGCTCTTCAGTGTATAACACGTAAATTAACAAGTACTGGAGATATTTAATGCTCAGTGACACATGTGTTTATTGAAAATATATTTATTGGCTGCCACCAAATATTTAGTTGGCTGTAATAGCATTCGTGTTGTCCAGAGCACATAAAATATTTTTCCGCGACTGTAAAACTACATCCCTGTAGCCTTTATTCTGCGCATACGCGCTGGCGTGTGGTAAGTAGCCACCTTCAGGCCATATTTGTCCATTTTCAGCTCCTTGTATCTGGATACGAACGAATCCACGAGGTATGTGGTTAATAAATCAGGGATGGTTTAAATGGTCACTTAATTCAAAGTAAGAAAATGTTACACGTAAATGATTCCAGTAAATATGCTTTCCGCGAGGCGAAGTGATATGGTCTTGGCCTGTGTGACACTTGTTAGATTTTTAGTTTGTGCATACTTAAGTCAAAACTAGAATCACTGAGCAAGGTGGTACAGTGATAACACAGTGAACTCGCATTCGAGAGGACCCCGGTTCGATTCCTGGTCCAGTCATCCTGATTTCGGTTTGCAGTGGGTCTCCTACATCTCTCCAGGTGATCGCTGGTTCGTTGATAAATGCCTAGGCCGATCCATTTTCTGATCCTGCTGTCGACGAGGCTTTGAACCATTCATACATACCTTCCTAGGCCCGAAACCAGCATAACACCTTTCCCAATAACCAGCCAGTATTGCTGCTAGCGTCACAATATTTATGTTGTGACTGACGGACACATCATTGCCTACTGTTATACTTCCTTTAGGGGAGTACACTTCAGTCCACGAAGGGTAGTAGAGGGAGTATTAATTAAGCCAATGAATTAACTCAGGATAATATTTACTGATTCAACTCATAATTACAGCGTGATGTGGTTAGTAGTGTTAGAGATCAGGGTAGATGTGGAGGACAATCTGTCATGCGAGGATAAGGATATAAGGGGGCTCCAGACTCGCTCTCTCACCCAGGTGTAAGACACTTAGCCTACTCCACATCGCGCTTGGACACCGCCGTTCAGGGAGGAACGACGCTGATTGACACCCCATCACGCTGTAATTATTGTAAGTTAAATCAGTACCGATCCTCCTGAGTTAAATAATTAGCTTAATTAATAAGCCCTCCACTAACCGCCATGAGCTAAAGTATACTCCCCTTAAGGAAGTATATACCTGCAAACACACACGAGTCCTTTTGGCGCCACAAAATGTTTTGTGAGTCAATATTGAAAGAAGAATTTTGTGGCCACCAGCAACATTTTTTTTTTTGATCGTCACGCAGCTGTCTTTTTTTTTCCAGCGAAGCTTCCAAACGTAACGCGGAGGTTTGTAGGCGATAGCAGCCGCAGTCAGCCAGACGGAAAGTTGCGTGTCTTGTGCAATACGGCCGTGACAGTGGGTGTAGTTTAGGAAGGCAAAAGATCATTGGAGAGGACAAGAGAGGGCGTCAAAAGGAAACAAAAAAAAAAAAAAGCAAAGGGACGAGCGAAACTGATCCGGCTGCAAGGCGAAACAGTTTTTTAACGACCGGAGCCTGGTCACATCCGGTAGTTTGGTGGGCCGGGATGACGCCGAAGAAAGGGTGAGGGGGAAGTCAGCCCAGGTACGAGTACGGGGCGTACATGACGAGAAATACGACTCCTGCTGGGGTAATGGCGCGCGCGCTTTCTCTTCCTGCCTGACACAGGATCAACGGGAAACAAAGCGCTGTACCCCGCGAAATAACACCTGAACTGATCACATCGACGGTTAGAATGCCGCGTTTTTCAGCAGGGCGGAAGGCATATGTTCCGCCAGAGATTATCCTAAGTAAATTTCGAACATGTCACATGCTTTGTTACAAGAATGACCTCTGTTGGTCGTTGTTTTTATTAACGTCCTTCACTAACTTTCTGACGTTGTAAAGCGGCCTATCCACCGCCTTATGTTCGGCGAGCACGGCGTCGTATCTGAAGTCACAGTCTAGATGTTTGTCAAACAGTGGGCTGTGGAAAACCATTGCTTGGTGTCTGTCAAGCATGTTCGTGGCAATCCGTCTTGCTATGATCCTCCTCGCCGCGCGCCGAACGATCAAAGAGGTCGACACAACAACCGGTATTCTGAGTGAAAACGGCTCCCCGCGCTTCATCTCGGAGTATCAACAGTAACGTGACGTCATCTTGCTCGCACAAACAAGCAGCAGTGGAAATGCCGCTTTAGGAGACCACTTACTTACTCCCGAATTTTCGCATTTGGGAAACGTGCCGGACGATGCCACTGTTCGGCGGGTTTTCTCAGGAGATCTTCCGTTTCCCTGCCCTTGCATTCCAGCGCTGCTCCATTCTCGCCTCATTTCACTCTCATCGGCTCTCAATACTTCGTTGTTACGAGCCGCCCAAACCTCTGAACTCACCTCAACAACTGGCGTAATAGCACACATTGTCGCACGTGTGATATCCTGAGCTTCCAAGACGAGAATTGAATCCACGCAACTCTGGAACAATCTACTTGTTTGACTTTATCTACAAATGTTTATGCTTTTTCAAGTTACGAGAGCATTTAAGCAAACATTGTGTCAGCAAATAATTCACAAAGTTTGGTTTTATGTCTTAAATCGACAGCTACAGACAATATCTTTCGTCTGGCGCCAAAATCAGCGCGCTAGCACATCGGAGTCGCGAGATATTCTGCCCGGAAATTTTCGCCCACGCTCAAAATGATTACCAGTCACCGCAGGCTCCCACCCACACCTCGCACATCTCGCACATACGCAGCTCATGCTCGCATCGTGATCGTATACCCGATAGAACGAGATCTCAAACGAAACAAAATACGGAAAACCTACTGGTGTAAGAATGCCCTCGCGTCATGAGCTAACAAAAAAGGGTATGTACAAATCCAACAAATTTAGAAGCTATTACTTTCATTTAAGTGTTAATTTTGTTTCCATGGAGCATGCATGTTTTGTCCAGCGAAATAAAAAGTACAGGTAGTGTTTTTTTTTTCTCAGGTTGGGAAGCTCAATGCTTTTAGTTTCACGACAAAAAAATTTCTCCGCTAGAGTGAACTGGTGCCGCATGTCTACCGGATTTTTCCGTTTTGTTTGTAAGTAAATGGGATAATTGCAATTGTAATAAAATTAATACAACTGTGTAAAATCCGCCGATTTGTGTTGTGTTAGAACCTAAGCAAAGACTTTGTACTTCGCACTTGAGCGAAAAAATTACGAAATATGCTCACATGTTGTTTATTTCGTCTGCTAGCTATGCCGGTGTTCAATAAAGAAGAAAACAATTACCGTATTTTGATTTATGACGAATTTCACAGAAATGTAACAAGAGCGGTGACTCGGTACGCTGGACGCTACCATGTACCATGATTTACGGGGTCCTTCATCTCGTACTGTTGACAACATTTGCACATTTCTTGTAGTAACGAGAAGCTGGAGCCCAAAAAAGCGAAGCAGCAACTGTGATGTAGAACTAATTCTGTTATTAATATTTTTACATCTATTTTTCATTTTCTTAGAGGGGAAAACGTGAATTTTCAATTTAAAAACACAAACATTGCACTGAAAGTGATGTCTTCTGAATTTTATGGATTGGGTAATGTCCATGTCAAAATTGGCAGCATACTTCAAGTCTTACTTTGTGAACAAAAAAAAAGATTGATAACTCTCAATCACGTTTCAATTTATCCTGTGAGTAACGTATCGTGAAAATCTGCTGTCATGTGTATGATGTTTGATCTAACTTAAAGATCTCATATGTGGTCGAAACGAAGTAAAATGAAGGTACTACGACCAGGGACTCGCAAACTGGGAGTATATTCTCAAATAAAATATAATTTTCTTGGTATTTTTATTAAAACTATGTTGACTTTGCAAACATTTCTAATTTAGAAAATAGATATAGCTTGCCTGTAAACATTCGTGGACTGTGTGTGTATGTGTGAGAGTTAATGTGTGTGTTGTGGCCGGGGGGTGTACATATATGTGCTTCGTAAAGCCTAAACTTGAACTTCTTTTCATTCACTGTAAAAAAAATTTAAAAGTCAAATATTAATTAATGCCTTTTGAGAAATGTGTAAAGCCATCATGAATTCAAACATTAAAATAGATCAAGTTCATCATAACACGTATTACAAAACACTCATAAAAATTAAGCAATAGGGTATCCCACCTGAGACTGGTTAGTTTGTATATGATACCTCTAGCTCCGGTCCTGTCTAAAGAACGGATAAGTTGTGATAAACGCAGTTGAAAAGCTTCGAGGAACCGTCCGCCACGTTTCGCACTGGAGATCGGAGCCGATTTAACAGTATTTGAGGAAGAGTGGGGTGACCATCGAAGCTCATTTTAAGTAATATTATATGTGTATTTAATTTATGCCAATATATTATGTATTTATATTATCTAGCATATATCATATGCAACATAACTGAAACAGGGGTGTGGCGAGAACATGTTTCTGTGGCACCTATGCAAAAGTGAATGCTTCATAACATATTGCATGTAGATGTACCTAGCTGACTCTCAGTAAGGTGAGTACTTTGGAGAGCCCTGTTTAATTTCTGTTTTCAGCCTGTTTGAATATTTCTGCCACGTGCGAATATAGTATTTTCTATAACACGTGAGCCCACTTCACCGGTGGACTGTAGACACTAAAACAACGAATAAAGTTCTTATAAACGTGCTGCCTATTTGACCTGGTTTCCGAGTTACTATCTTGCTTGTACTTCAGTAATGTGATGCTGCTTATAGTTGTAGAATATGCTCAAAATGACCACATTCAGCTTGATTGCACGCATGCAGTCGCCGTTTCGTAGACTATGGTGTTCTTTAAAAAATATCAGGAGTTTGTCGAATAAGTTGGCAGCCTTCTTGGATACGCTGAATAAGTGTTTCGATGTTAATAATGGGTATTGCTTACACAATGGTTTCAAGTGGCTATATAAATAAAAACCCAACGTGTTTAAGTCTAGAGACGCAGGCCAGCCAATATGTCCTACGCGACCTATTCATTTGTTCGGAAATATTTCGCTCAAGAAGTTTCTTGCTATTAAGTTAAAATGTGGCGATGTAACTTCATACATAAACCACGTACGACGTAAAGCATCAAGGATAATATTTTCCAAAAGTTCATGCAACTGGTTTTTTGAGGTAATCTACGTGAGATTCACCTGTTAATCTCCCAACAAGAAAAACAGTTCCGAATATATTGTCGCCAAATATTCTTTCTTGTCCAAACCAAGACGCTGAATTGTTATTGTTGTCGTGATTGACTAATAACAGGAGGATTTGATTGAGCCCTACAGTATGTTGATTATTATAAAGATTGAAGACTCCATCTCTGGTGAATATGGCTTCGTCGGTAAATAATACGGTGGACAGAAAAAACGGGTCACTCACTGATAGACGTCTGCTGAAAGCAAGTACAAAAGTTGACTCGTTGAAGAAAATCATCAATATTGTGTGCTTGTATTCGTTGAACGTACGAATAAAGCAGTTGCTGTCTCAAAACTCTCCAAACTGTCGCGTGCCCAATGTTCTCTACCGCTGCTACTCTTCGGGTGGTAGTGCCAGAATTTCCTTCAACGTGCTGCAAATTCTTGCTCTTCGAGGTTAACAGTTTGAACACTAACGGGTTTGCCACCATATGACCCTATTTTTTTTATACAAGCCTGTATATCGTAGGCTTTCATGTAATAGCTTGAATGTTTTCTTGTCTGGAAGGTGTCTATTAGGGAAACGATCTGGATGGATAGGTCTTGTTTCTGCTGCATTACATTCCGCGAGCCCATAAATCGAATGCATATCTGCCATTTCCTGGTTTGAATAATTCATCATCACGTCCAGCTCACAGTACAGCACAGTATCAACAGCTCTTTACAAGAGGACAAACCGGAATAACCCATAGCTAGAGACCGGAAAAATTCGCGAGTTCAATGAACTGCAGGCTAGACTTGTCGCGTGCCGGTTTAGGGATTATAGCACGATATTGGCTCACATCCATCACCCCCTCACACCACCCCCGCCTAGCGCACTTCGCTGGCGCCTACGAGACGGCACGTGGGACCACAGGCAGGTGGAAAATTCCGTTACACGTGGAGCTGAAGCGTAGGCCTTCCCCCTTCACCCCCTTCACCCCGGACACCTCTCGCCCACCGCGAGATCTGTGGAGTGCAGGGCTTTTTCGAGTTATCAGCAAATTATCACGTGTAGTTCGCCTGAACGCAGAAAATACGCACCACGGAAGAAATACTGACGAGCTGTATTGGTGCCGAGGTATTACCCCCGCCCCTCCCCTCCTTCCCACCCCTACAAGGCGCCACGTGCCGACAATTAAGCGAG
>NQII01005313.1:27728-138723 GCA_002778355.1 Clitarchus hookeri
GGGGGGAATCGGACCCCCGGCCACACGTCGTTAGAACAGCACCACAGTGAGCTGACAGCAACTGCGGCCTTGCCAAGGCCAACCACACCGCCGGAGCTTGCCCACCATAGCTGACAGCACTCACCACTGAGTTAAGTATGACAATCACCGTCACAGAAGCCCCACTCAACCAAGAATTCGCCCAGTAAATCCGAGTAACCGAACTAGCACAGTACCGCACCTCTCAAGTGTTGATGTTGTGTATTTGTGAATATATACAAGACAATATATTCGTACTTCAAAATACAACAGTAATAGTCTACCTCATTACAATACCCACAACCTCCACGCACTGTATAATCGGTGCCTGGGGGACATTAACTCTGACCATATAAGCCGCCATGTCTTCAACAGTGTACCAAAAGCGAGATGAGTTAATTTCGCGCCCAACTGTGGGGCCTACCTCAAGTTAAAGTAGCTCCCGGACGTAGGGCGCAACGTTATTCAATTAACCCAAAACGAGATGAGTTAATTTACTACCCAACGTGAGGCCTAGATAAGCCTGCAGTAATATACCTCAAGTTCAATTAACCGCCTATCATGAGGCCCAGTATAACAGGAATAAACTCACGCGGAAGCTGAGATGAGTTAGACTCTACAGTCTTATGTACAAATAAGCCGACATCAACTTCACATTGGTTGCCTGCTGTCACAGCGGAAGGCGACGATTGGACCAGCATTCTCCAGGAAGTGTCAAATACCGCGTGGGCCAATTGCTAAAGTTACATAAACGCAAGTGTTTTGAGTTCTACCTTGTCCTAAAATGAATCTGCGAGTTCTTCAGGTCTCTACCCATAGCATAGCTAGTACACAGGTCAAGAGATGTCGAGTACGTTGCTTTAACTCGGAGACAAAGTCAAACAGGCCACATGTTTACATGAACTGTTTTCGTTGTTTTAGGGTCTCCTGTATAAACATTACAACATTCTACTTTTTCTCGAGCACAATGATTCCATTTCACTGGTCTGGAATTTATAGTTTACTATACTGTATTTATCCAATAAATATACGAGTAGTAAATATTATTAAGAGTATTATAAATACCTACAAATTAATGTCTTCATAATATCGGTTTGTGTACATTGGTGGTTTTAATTTTTATATGACGCAGCCCCGCTGCATTCTATTCTACTGANTGTCTTCATAATATCGGTTTGTGTACATTGGTGGTTTTAATTTTTATATGACGCAACCCCACTGCATTCTATTCTACTGAGGCCCCCAAACGTATTTTTTTTTTTTACTGATTACGCAATCTGCTGAAATAACTACAGTCTTGCTCTCTCAAGGTAAACATTCTCTCTCATCATGTTCGTCACATGTAGTTTCCATCAAATGTGACTTTGTCAGCCTGGTGATTAGTAAACCATGAGCTGGAAAAGTGATTACCTATTTTTACGAACATAAATATGTAAATATCAGGCCAGTTCTTACTAATAATGCGTGGAACACAAAAATTCTCATTTTTCAGTGGTCGGCCATTTCCACATTACATACTTTCACACTCACTTTAATTAAGACGTGGACAGCTTTTAATGGTGTGCTGCCAACATACAAGTTCTCCAGACAATTTTGTCTACCTGCACCTGTTATCCACGTTTGCGGACGAGAAGCGCGAGAGCAATAAGGGCGATACTTCCACGCGCATCAAGTGCGCCATCTACGCTACGCGCAAGACTCCCAACTGGCGTGCAGTGTTCTCGTGATGCCTCTACCTAAGGAATTTTAAGCTGTGACCTTATAATTTTATTGGAGGCAAGCCTGTAGCAAGGTTCAATGCAGGGTCTAATGCAAGTTTCGCTGGAATTCACCCAGAATATTTTAAGTATTACAGTTTGAAAATGTAGTTTTTGGGCCATGTTGAAGAGCTTCAAAATAGTGCTTCAAATAAGCGTGATCTGTTGAAAGTTGTATTCCGCCCAAAGTCTGAAGTGTTATTTCTTTTCGTGTGCAAACAGATTCTGCACATGTGAAATTGTTTTTTTTTAAAATGTGTATTACAAACACGCTGCAAGTTCGCGGGCCAGGTGGACGGGCATCAGCCACGGAACGCAGGAGTATTTTCCAGAGGCTTATTTCAAAAGAGCCAAATATAGGTTTATTCAGCTAAGACGTTCGCCCAAAATGTCTTCCGAGCCGCTTAAGGAATCAAAATTTTTATTTCGAGTTCGTAAATGGCTCTACAGGACTCATAAGACACCGTCTATGTCTGTTCCGAGATGTAATTAATTACTGAGGTAACGATATCAACTATGGTTTTTAAAAATTGAAAAAAAAAACGTATTTCTATCAATAGTATAACATGTTGTTAAGCGGCGAGTTCAGTCACACAATTGTTTTGAAATCCGACGAGCACTTTACGGTATCGAGAGAAATGAGTATATTTCCATTTCAAAAACCAAAGTCGATATCATTACCTCAGTAATTAATTACATCTCGGAGCAGACAAAGACGTTATCTTATGAGCCCCGTAGTGCCATTTACAAATTCGAAATCAAAATTTCGATACCTTCAGCAGCTCGGAAGATATTTTGGGCGAACATCTTAGCTGAACTACCTGTTTATCGTGAATCAACTATACGTCGACGTAATGTTGTACTAAAGAATATGAGAACTGAGGATCCACGATGACTGGAATACACCGATGGCCGCAGGCTTCACAACCGACGATGATATGATTAGTCCTTTGCGAATGGTGCAGGAGGGAGGAGGGAGGATGATAGGCAGCTGCGATGTTACTCCCGTGTTCGGAGCGCCGCTCCACTTCGCACGCAGACAAAACATATCATGTTCGCGGTGTGTCGGTTTTGGTCGATCGCGTATTCGCGGACGGCTCGAGTTCGCTTCGCCGCAGTAGGCAGAGCGACAACATTGCTCACGCGCAAGGGCTGTTCGAAAAGAAAAAAAAAAGGAATGAAATACTTGCTCGTACTGCGAATAAATACATTTAGAGTTTTTGGAGTAGAGTGCGTCTAGTGTAGCTAGTCGAATGTACACTAAGAAACTGATAGAAAAAGTGCAAGAAAAAACTTGTAGAACAATTTTTTTAATGAATTTTCAGCGTGACAGCAATTATAATTCACCGTTAACATAGGAATATTCTGTAATTAACTTAATTAAAAATACAATTTTATTCAAAAAAATTAAAATATTCCAGAATGTGGCTTTATTGAAGGAATAATGTTTTCGATACAGTACAAACACTGCAAGACTATGATTCACTGTTATGTTGGTATATTACATAGTTTGGACATCATTTATATACGAACAACCAATATGATTACAGTTCATATACTGTCAATCTTGGAGGACTTAAGGTACACGAATTTGGTTCGCTTCTCTACCTTTTATTTTTCTCACTGTACAAGAAAGAAAATGTTCGTGTTTCAGTAACAAACTCTATCTCCGTCCAAAAATCTGTTTTAAGAAACGTCAAGGTGATTTCATTGCGGTTTTCCAAATAAATATTTATGGAGATACACACATACAAATTACGATATTTTACGTACACTAATGATGAAGTAGACCGATTTTCGTCTTCTGCACATGTGTCCAACATTGACCCAAGAAATGCGAATGAACTGTCACATTCACGTGTTTCAATAATGATGTTACGTCACTTTACGTTTGGTTTTAATCTCAAATCTGTAATTTTACGAAGAAAAAAAAATAACATTCTGCGTAACTTGATCATATAGCATTTGTGTTACAACTTAATGCACTAGCACATGAAACCACTTATAATATATTAGCAGATTCCTCGCACTTCTTGAATCGAACATTTGAAAAATCTCCATATGTATGACGTGTTTAGCTGTATCCNACAACATCGCTCACGCGCAAGGGCTGTTCGAAAAGAAAAAAAAAAGGAATGAAATACTTGCTCGTACTGCGAATACATTTAGAGTTTTTGGAGTAGAGTGCGTCTAGTGTAGCTAGTCGAATGTACACTAAGAAACTGATAGAAAAAGTGCAAGAAAAAACTTGTAGAACAATTTTTTAATGAATTTTCAGCGCGACAGCAATTATAATTCACCGTTAACATAGGAATATTCTGTAATTAACTTAATTAAAAATACAATTTTATTAAAAAAAAAAAAATATTCCAGAATGTTGCTTTGTTGAAGGAATAATGTTTTCGATACAGTACAAACACTGCGAGACTATGATACACTGTTATGTTGGTATATTACATAGTTTGGACAGCATTTATATACGAACAACCAATGTGATTACAGTTCCAATACTGTCAGTCTTGGAGGACTTAAGGTATAAGAATTTGGTTCGCTTCTCCTCTACCTTTTATATTTCTCACTGTACAAGAAAGAAAATGTTCGTGTTTCAGTAACAAACTCTATCTCCGTCCAAAAATCTGTTTTAAGAAACGTCAAGGTGATTTCATTGCGGTTTTCCAAATTAATATTTATAGAGATGCACACATACAAATTAAACGATATTTTACGTACACTAATGATGAAGTAGACCGATTTTCGTCTTCTGCACGCGTGTCCAACATTGACCCAAGAAATGCGAATGAACTGTTACATTCACGTTTTTCAATGATGATGTTACGTCAGTTTACGTTTGGTTTAAATCTCAAATCTGTAATTTAACGAAGGAAAAAAAATAGCATTCTGCGTAACTTGACCATATAGAATTTGTGTTACAACTTAATGCACTATCACATGAAACCACTTATAATCTATTAGCAGATTCCTCGCACTTCTTGAATCGAACATTTGAAAAATCTCCATATGTATGACGTGTTTAGCTGTATCCNTATTAGCAGATTCCTCGCACTTCTTGAATCGAACATTTGAAAAATCTCCATATGTATGACGTGTTTAGCTGTATCCTAAATATGCTATGTATCACAAGCGTTTTATACTTGTATTAACATAAAAGTACCTTGTTTTTGTTAGATCGAACATTTTCTTATATTTTATATATAAATAACAATGTTTCATTTATAATTAATATAAATAAAAACAGTGACGAAATATATGTGTTGGTAATGCCTCGTAGAAAATAGTTCTTGTGCAAAATACTATTACAATGAGTGCACACGAATGCGGTGCGTTGTCATTTTTTGGTGTAATTTGTTAGTCTAGATTAAGCTTTGTTTGTAAGAGGCGGAGAAATATCCTGGAAATAGAACTTTAGCAGGGCTTCAGAAATGTTTGGAAGTAATCGTGAATAGACTATATTTAGGTAAACCGCATGCTAACCTTAGTTGAAAACACTGTGTTTGGCACTTATGTAGGAAGAAAAGCAATTCAGTGTTGGAACCGTAGAGGGAAAATGTAGTAGAGTCCGCATGCGAATTGCGCATTAGCCACACTCCGTGTTCCCGCAATGGACTGCTTTCCTGCCAACAACACTATCAAAAACAAAGTAAATTTTTTATGTAAGCAAGCGCTTTGAAACGTTTGTGCACTTCCTCTTACCTAGCTTTATTGCGACCAGAATATACTCAATTTGGTCAAAGAGTTTTATTAATGTAAAAAGACGAGTCTGATGAACATTCAAATGTAAACATATAGTCCATTCACGGTTATATCCAACTTTTCTTAAGCCCTGCTATAGTTCTACTTCCACGATATTCTTCCGCCTCATGCTAACAAAGCTTAATGTAGGCTAAACAATTACCCCAAGGGACACCTTACAGCACTGGCGCGCACTCAGTGTAATAATATTTTGTATAATAACTATTTCTTAAAGGCTGTTCACGTTAAAGTGAGCACTTTTGATGTCCTAGTTACTTTTCTCCTATCAGCCATTTTTTATCCTTCCATCGCTTTTTAAAATAAATATTTTTTTCATATAAGTAATAAACACAGCATATAGATTTCACCGGACTCGAAAGTTAACTTCTAAGGCTACAACAAAATATATTTATTTACTATTATTCCAAATGAGAGGGCTTTAGAAAATGCTCACATTACCGTGAATAGCCTATACTACGCATTACCAACAAACCTATTTTCTAGCTGTTTGTATTTATATTAATTGTAAATAAAATATTATAATTTATGTATAAAATGTAAGTGAAAGTTCAGTTTAACTAAAATTAAGGTACTTTTATGTTAGCACAAGTATAAAACGCTTGTGATAAATTACATATTTAGGGAAGTACCGAACACGTCATGCGCTGGGTGATTTTTCAAAGGTTTGATTCAAAAAGTGTGAAGAAATCGCGAATAGACTATTCACGTTCGTCACTGCTGACCATGTGACTTTGACAGTTGTATTGTCGATGGGAGAGGCAATGTTGGAGACATGCGCAGAAGACGAAAATCGGTCTACCTCATCTATAGTAATAAGGTGGTTGGGACACAGAGACTGGGTCCTGCTCAGCTGGCATGCGCACTCTAATCCATATTCACTGTACGGTAAGCTCCGCGGCCCGCGGAGTAAAGCTGGGTTTACAAATGAAAAATGATATATTGAGAATTGCACATTAACAGCAGTTCCCGTACGCGTAACTGCGTCTTCTGGGTTTACTATTCACAGTTCATCTGATAATTCTTAATTCCAGTCAATGATAACTTGTTGGAATCCTATCCTGTTTATGTAGTTCCAAACCTAACCGCGTGTAACACAACCTTATATAAAGAGGTTATTCTTCAAAGCAGACATTTTTCTACCAGAGGAGCTTATTGCAGTGAACTTAATTCACATATATATTCATAAACATGCACATACACACGCCGTTTTAATAGTTTCGATGCTTACATTACTGTAAGTAATAGTTTGCCTCCAACAACACTGACTGCTCCCTTCTGATTGGTCACCGCCGCATGACATTTACTTAAGATACAAAATATAACTATTTTCATTATGGGATTTTGGATATTTTCCCCAACAGGCCACTAAACTTGATTCTTGTTTGTTTCAGTAACGTTTCTGTGTTTTTTCTGTCATCTCCATGTCAACAGAAGAGCACTTATTTATGCTGGCATGTTGATACTGTACACTGGTTCATGTGCTTGTATTTCATTCAAATGCTGTATATTTCATGTTATTGTAATAAAACACTTATCAGTCAATCGATATAACTATTTATTTTAAGGTTAAGAAAATTCCAACACCGCACACGACTTGCTAAGTTCTATTGGAAACCAACACATAAGATAACACAATTTCAGTTATTCTGTACACGCCATAACGCATACGTTAACGCTTGATTTTTCTATTGTAAACGTGTTAACACGCTCACCACTAGAACTTAGAACTGAAATCATATTCATGTACAATCTTAAAGCTCAGAGTCCCGTAATTAATAAATACTGAATTTTAATATATAATTTCCGCATGCTGGAAGGCGCTAGATGCAAAATCGTTTGTAAGAGTCAGCCACATTGGGTTCAGGTGGTAATACCTTCAAGCTGTCTGATGCTTATAAGCGTCACCAGCAGAGAATGTGCCTGGAATCCTAGCCGGGGAACTGGTGTACCAAAAAAAAAAAAACGCATATGTTTCTGCAGTTTCCCGCTAAAGGGTGGTGGGCGACTGTTGTTTATGTTAGTTTCCTATCTCGAGCCGTCAGTTCGGATGAGATACTTGTTTTTTTTTCGGACGTGTTTCGTTGTTACCTGCAGAAAACATCTGGGGTTCACCAGTGCCCCAGTGTAGTAACAGTGAAAGCTATTCACGTGTACCTCGTGCAGTAACAGTGACATATAGAAACTTGTTCGTATTCTTCCGATGCGAGACTTTGAGGCAATACGTTTTACCGTTTGAACTTTATTATTGCATTCAAATGAATTTCTTTATTCTTGCTCGATTTTCTTTCAAACATGAATACAGCGAGGAAAAGAAAACACGCATGTTATTTAGAAAGAGATATTGAAGAAATACACAATATGTTGTTTGAGTCGGATGAAGGATCTGATAGTGGAACTGACGATGAGAGGAAGAAGACATTACTATCCCAGATTTACAAAATGTCAAGGAAAATCAAGAATGAAGTGTAAATGGAACATCGAATCCTGCGCATGACAGTATAGCAAACATTACATCTTCTATTTCAAATAGTACGAGTGCGAGTTATGATCTCCAAGGAATATTTAGTCAAGATGCTGTAATTAAAGCATCTGCTATAGCCACAGTAGATTATAAGGGTAATGATGAAAGTGAAGAAAAATACGGATTACTAAATGCAGATATCAGACCAACCTGTGGAGCTGATAATCGAAAAAGTGCCAACAAGCTCACTAGGGAGAAACTGTTTCAAGTAGGTGGTGGAAAAGGATCCAGAAATCGCACCCCGAAAAGAAATTTGGACATACACCTGCCTGGAAACTAAGGAGAAGTTAACAAATTAAGGACAGGAATTGAAGCATAGTTAATGTGTTTTCCAGAAGATGTTCAATCTGATATAACAAAATACACCAACACAGGAATCAGATCTCAAAGTTTTAAGTATGGCACCAATCGACTTGTAGATGACACTGAAGAATATGAAGATGGCTGCCCACATCCAACTGTTCGCCCTTCATTTACACGGGACCCAAATATTATAGAAATGCGTGCCCTTTTAGGATTGTACTATTTTACAGGAGCCATGAAAATGAAGGGTGTCACGAAAAGATAACTATTCATCAAAGATAGCAGCATTGTCATTTTCCGTGCTACAATGAGCGAGGATCGTTTAGTATTACTGACAAATTGCTTTCGTTTTTATGAAAAGGGAACACGGGAGGAACAACGAAGTGAATATCATTTGGTTCCCTTCCGTGATGTTTTTGAGAATTCGACCAAACAGATGCAGGAACTTAACTCCTCATCTGAGAATACGACAATTGATGAGCAGCTAGTAGGTTTTCGAGGACGCTGTCCCTTGAAAATGTACATACACTTGAAGCCCGATAAATACGGAATTAAAATTCTCGTGTGCTGTGACGCCAAAATTTTTTATGTTATAAATGCCGAGGTTTACGCTGGTAAAGGGTCTGTGCCCACATATATACCAGTTGCAGAATACTTCGCAAACAGGTTAACAAAATATGTTAATGGCATTAATAGAAACTAACTGTCCAGAAGTTTCTAAATAAGAAGAAAATAGTTGTAGGAACACTATGAAAACAAAAAAGATATTCCTGAATCATTTATTGACACCAGACGGCGAGAGGGAAAAATTCTGCCATGTTTGCTTACAGCGACAAATTGATACTACTGTCTTACTGCCCACCTAAGTCTTAAAAAAAACTATACTGATGTTCTCATCCATGCACGTGAAAGGAGATGAACCAAATTCAGTGAAAATACCAGAGATTACAAAACAAATCTGGGAGTGGATACCCTTGATCAGCTGTGCCGTACTTACTTATGCTCCAGGAAGACGAGACGCTGGCCCTTATGTCTGTTTCACAACTTCTTAAACATTATTGCTATCAAAGCTCTGATCTTACTGAATTGTTCGAGTACCTATATCAGTAAGTGAAACTATTGTGAATCGAAGATCATTCTTGAAGAAACTGGCAATGGTCTATACATGGCTTCCCGCCTACAAGTTCCTTCTTTACCGCATCCACTCCGTGAAACAATAATGAGGATAACAAAATGTCAACCAGCACACAAACCTCCACAGACTCAATAACGTTCAGCAGGAAGGTGTTAATTTTGTTCAAGGTCCGAAGACCGGAAAAGCAAAGCAAAATTTCAAGTGTGCAAAAAAAATTCATGTGCTTGAACCACCAAAAGAAAAAGCATGTTAAAATTGGGTCAAATATTTTTTTGAAAAATATTTTTTCATATGGAAGAGTGTACTTTTAAAAACTGAAACAAGTATCAGAAGAAAATACAAGGTAGGATACTGTGATACCAATAGCGATTAACTTCTTCCCCAGAGTGATAACATTTTAAACATTTAAAAGCCGGAGTGTTAGTGAGGCATTTTATTGGAAAAAAGAGAAAATAAATGCATCATAATACTTAAGCTACGAAAGATAGATCACTAGATCGACCCTCACTTCGGCTACATTTCGTTCGAAATTGGCTACAACCATCGTGCGACACGCTATGTGACCTACATTTAAGCTGCATGTGGCTGCATTCGGCTACGGTTGGCGACACTAGTAGGATACGCTTATTAATTTGTTTTATTGGAGCACTCCGGTACCCCGGGTAGTGGTNGCTACGGTTGGCGACACTAGTAGGATACGCTTATTAATTTGTTTTATTGGAGCACTCCGGTACCCCGGGTAGTGGTTTTTTTTATGGGTAGGAGTCCAGGGTTAAGGAGAAGCGTGCAAGACAAGCTGCGGGCTGTGGAGGTCACGCTGGCTGGCCGCGGGGGCTATGCGTGGTGACTTTAATGGCCGAGTGTNAAGACAAGCTGCGGGCTGTGGAGGTCACGCTGGCTGGCCGCGGGGGCTATGCGTGGTGACTTTAATGGCCGAGTGTGGAGTTACTGGCGCTGTAATGACTGTGCGCGCCTCGCGGCCGGCGCCAGTCTGCCCTTCGTCGTGTCACCAGGCAGGCGCCTTCACAGCCACTCCCTTCCCTTCTTCACCTTTCTCCCTTTTGTTTCCTCCGAGCCCACGATTACGACCCACATCCTGACACAGTCGTGTGCAGGCCCTAGGCTGAAACTGAGGTAGACCTATTCTTCGTCTTCTGCACACGCACCCAACATTCACCTAACCCCAAAACAACACAACTGTCAAAGTCACGTGGTCACACTGTGATGGAAACGTGCGTGATTTACAAAAGACAAGTACTTTTATATGAATAAAATACTCATACCAATATTTAATTAATCAACCTCCATTACAAATTGGTTAGATGAAATATAAAAACATCTCAAAGTATTTGTTTAATAAACAGTGTTCTAACCTCAAATTCTATCCACGTTGTGTTGGCAGAAAAAAACAGTTCAATGCTGGGGCACTGAGACCGCTCTAGCCCATATTCACTCTACGCTATCAACTCAATTACGGAAAACGAATCTTTACAGAAGATACCCGAAGTCCAGGTTCTACGGTCTTACAATGTCGACATTAAAATAATATTCTTGCATATTGAAACATACTATTTACTACCTNGTCAACCATGGGCTGAAACTGAGGTAGACCTATTCTTCGTCTTCTGCACACGCACCCAACATTCACCTAACCCCAAAACAACACAACTGTCAAAGTCACGTGGTCACACTGTGATGGAAACGTGCGTGATTTACAAAAGACAAGTACTTTTATATGAATAAAATACTCATACCAATATTTAATTAATCAACCTCCATTACAAATTGGTTAGATGAAATATAAAAACATCTCAAAGTATTTGTTTAATAAACAGTGTTCTAACCTCAAATTCTATCCACGTTGTGTTGGCAGAAAAAAACAGTTCAATGCTGGGGCACTGAGACCGCTCTAGCCCATATTCACTCTACGCTATCAACTCAATTACGGAAAACGAATCTTTACAGAAGATACCCGAAGTCCAGGTTCTACGGTCTTACAATGTCGACATTAAAATAATATTCTTGCATATTGAAACATACTATTTACTACCTGCGCGCCGCGTAAATATACAATAAACGATCATGTAGTTTTTATCTTTAGATATTGTAGAAACATGTACTTGGTTACAAATATTTTCAGTTTGATGGTGGTAGCACAGTATTCTTTGTTTATGTTGCTTTCACTAGTGTTGTATCACACCACATGCATTTTTGTAAATATTTGCATGGGTCTGTTTATAAAGTAGTATTTATTCTACTTGATTGTGATTCTTGTGCTCAAATGCATCTGGGGTATGAAAAAGTGGATAAATGACGCCGCAAATAATCATTTTGCGCCGGAAACGTAGACCAGTACTAAATTAAATAAATAAAACAGGCTGGCGACGGTCAAGAACCGTGATTGCGAACATAACAGCGTGAACATTCGTAGTTTACTTTGCGTTCTTATGTTGGCAGTACCATAGAACCTACCTCGACCGACTTCGGCAAACAAATGAATAAGGTTCTATCGTTATACCATCGAGTTGCGACTCTGTTCATATATATTATTTGGTCGTGTGGCGGACACTTCCGTAGGGATGAAGTGCGCCGCAGAGGTGTGGCAAAAAACACGCGATTCAAGGTTGCATATTTTGTAGTTGCGTCTACGCATAAAAAACATATTCGAGCCCAAAGACAAGTTTCAAGTTCTCATTTCATCTCCAAGGGTTATTATTTTTTTGGAAGTAAAAAGGTTAAAACGGATGTTTTCAGAGCCATTTTTAAATGCTAAATTTTCTACACCAAAACTTACGAGTTATCTGTAAACACGCATCAGACTTTTATCTTTACTAACGTTCCATAAAAATATGGGGTAACCGCTTGAAGTCACGTTCAGGCGAGTCTCCGACGGAAAGACTGCATACCAGTTGAGCGCCTTGAACGTAGAGTGGGGATGTTGATACCGGAAAATAATATCGATATTATTTATATTGCTTATTTATAAATGTATTATTTTACGAAAATATATTTTGGAAGAAAAATATATATTTTCGGTTCATCGGAATCCGATATTTTATATATTTAATGATTTGATAGATGCAAAATTGCTTGGAATATTACATATTGAGGACACGAGGCCTTGCAGAAATACGTGGTGCCTGTTTTTGATGCATGTTGTCAAAGTAAACAGTCATTTTTTAATCCAGTTTTTGTATTCAAAACAGAACTTTTATAAGAGCGTTTTAAAAATACTTATTTCCAACATCTGGAAATATATATTGATTTCTATAAAATATAGTTGAAATATATCGCCGATTTATATCGATAAATTGTTGATATAATATTGGAATTTCGATATATGGATATTTTTTTCAACATCCCTAGCGTAGAGACGATGAGACAAGTGGTGAGTGAGCAAGAGTCGGCCTTACAACTCTAGCGTTGCGAAGCCTCGACCACGCCAAATAGCTGTAGGCATGCGGAACTCTTAACATCTAAATAACCAAAGAAAAAAAAAAAGTCAACCAACTTTTACAAACCTGGTGCTTGACTGCGTTGCATAGTATTTTAAAAATAGCAGGCTTGCGATTAATTGAGAACGTTTGAAAACAACCTCTTAAAAATGTCGTATTTATTTCAAGGCTCGACTTCGCGTCTTATGAAAATATTCCTCGTTTTAGTTATCATGATTTCAGTTTCAGACTAAAGATTGAGAATTTATGACTATTGAAAACTTACATTTATCGAGTTGTTTAATATTTTCGTACTTAATTTTTACTAAGTATTATTTGGTAATTTTAAAAAAGAATGGATTTTATTGATATTTTAAAGTTTATATTATGATATTTGCTATACACATTTACGTTGATAGTTAGTATTTCATGTCCACTGCAGAGTAAGGTAAATAATTAAAAATCTATTGTAAAATTTAAAAAAAAATTCATTTCACAAAAACTTAATCAGTAGGATTTATATCCGATACAGTGGGTGGGAGCCTTAAGCATTTAGAGGGAGAATTGGATTCCATTTTGTATTTATATTATTTTTTTCGCTATTGCTTGTGTTTGAGATCAATTTTTGAGAATATGGCTGTTAGAGCATAGATAATTATTTATCGTAGACAATTATAGGATGACTTTTTGAACTTTTATCGCTTCTGTTGTCATTGCCAGATTGTAATCAATAGTTGATTCCCATTTATACAACATGGTTGACGTGTAATGTCATCTTGGAAGTATGCATTAGAAGCTGCGCTGTTAAAACCCTCACCCCCCGGAAGCTTAAACCAGTGTAGGGCCTCCCGGACGACACGTGTTACCCGTTAACACGTGCCGAGGTCAAGCCATGGTGGGGTAGCACTTTCCGCCCACGGGCCTCTCCCCCACCCTCTGAGCAAACTGCATGAAACTTGTACATGCCTAAAAAATGATGAGATATGCTGGCGATTTCCGCTCACGAGAGAAATTAAAATACATGCTGAAGGGTGATACACACCGAGAATAAGCTGACAGCGTATGGCAGGGGCAACTGGCCCACACCACCTCTTGCCCCCTCCACCAACAAGAGGCCAACGCATGGATAAAGTGTTCATTGTTCAAAGTCTTCCTCCCTCCCCTTTCCCCAACAAGGGAGGTACATGTAGAAATCTAGGGAGAGCGTCCAGATAGTTTAAAAGCCGTTTTTAGAGACAAGGAGGGGGTCAGTCATATTGGGGCAGTTGGAAGCTGCGATACTCTGCGCCGGGAGAATCAGTTACGTCAGAGCAGGCAACCAGTCAGTTAGAAGCGGGCACCGAGAGAGAAATTCCATGCAACAGTTAACTGGGGCTGGGGAGATCGGACCCCGGCCGAGTGAGTCAGTCGCATCAGTCAGTCAGTCGCATCGGCAGTTACGTGAGAACAATTAACCTGGTCAGTTAAAATCGTGAGTCGAGAGAGAGAAAGTCAGTGCATCAGTGCGACAGTCGGGTGAGTGATATCGCACACCGAGGCCGGAGTTCCGGCCCCGACAGAGTCAACCAGAGACAGTGTTAAGTGGTAAGATATATCGGGACAGACAACCAGTAATTTCCCGCACTGCGGGGCGCCAAGTGAGTCAGTCGCATCAGTCAGCCGAGTCAGTTACAATTATGCACTGGGAAGGCGGAGTCGAGTGGTGATTTTCAACGAGGAGCACCATGTCGAGCGAGTGGGAGTAGTCCAGTGCAACCTTGCACCGAGAGCCGGGGTGGGGGCCCGTCAAGGGTCCCTCGCCGGGATGTGGTAGGGAGGTAATGAGTCAGTTACAACCCTACACCACGAACGGGAGTCGAGTGGTGAGCTTCAACAAGGAGCGCCACATCGAGAGGAAGCCAGCTAAGTGCAGCACGCCAACAATAGCCAGTCCGAGGGTCTGAAACAGGGCCACCCAACTCACCAGATCTCAACTACTGTCGGAACAACTACCCCGCAACAAGTACAGTTAAGAAACAACGTCGTCACTCAGGGACGTGTCCTGCCACCTAATGCCCCCACAGCATCGGAAACGTTAGCCAGAACACTGTAATCAGCCCTTCAGGCCAAGAACTCGCAGGGCCGAGAAAGTATGTGTACTTCACACAAAAGTGCCGGGAATGTGTGTATTAATTCCCGTAAAATAAACCTGTTAGAACCAAGATGTGACGAAGTCGTGTTTTTATATACCCCCAACCTTCAAGGCACCTTATAGTCTGTGCCATTTAACATTAACTGAGATCCTATGACCCACAGGTGGGGAATAGCATCATGGTGAACAAATGTAGGTACTTCATTAATATTGCAGTTATTCAACAGTCTGAGTGACGAATTATGCCCTCTCAAAGAGGAAATTTAAATGATGAAAGCTGAATAAATAGTATCGCTCAAAACCTGGGAACACCACAGTAATTTATATCTCTAATCTTTAATGATAATCAAAAGCAAAACCGTGGCATCGAAGTGATTTATTTTAGGCAATGGTTTACTAACCAGGTTATTAAAATTTACGAAAAAATGGTATTAAGTCATGTTCTTTCAAACCATCATATTTTTTTAAAAAAGGATTGCAAGCATAACTTTAGTAAACGAGGTGTAGTAGGCCTATGTCTACGGTTGGGTAAAACACACTTCAAGTTTATTTTGGGTAAGTTTTACATTTTGTCCATTTACCATATACTTTTTTCTAGCGCATGAGTCCCCAAACATGGCGATTTGGGCTAGATATCCGTTTGGGTTACACACTGGATTTTCGCAAGTACGTTTTCTCGGGATACTCCTGTTTTCGGCACGCATAAATACATACATACACACACTAAAACAAAAGAGAGTGGAAGATAAAGGATGAATCCACCATCAGTGGAAACAAGAAAAAATGTATGAGTTCAGTAATATTTAGACGACATCTCACATCAATTTGTTTACTCAAGCAGCTATCGAATGCTCATTGGTGGTTAGCTGCCACAGCGGGAGGCTGTGATTTGGCCTGCATTTTTGTTGCGTTTTTAGCCTTTCTTCCGAAGAAAAGACAGACTCATGGTCCAGTAAAGTTGGTAACGACTGAGGAAAAGTAGTTCATTTTATTTTATAGCTGAATTAAAAGTACTAGGTTAACATTTGTGAATACTGAAACAGTTTCTCTTTCTGTTTTTTAACGCATATAAATATAGAAATATCTAAATTTTAAAATAATTGATTTTCTTATAATTTTTTAGTTTCACTTGACCGAAGCATGAATAAAGTAATCAGGCCCATAAAAATTGTAAACTTTACATATCGTGGAAGAATACACATTGTAGATGCACGTAGATCTTAAGCAGGGCTTTCAAAAGTGGACAGTTTACCGTGAATAGCCTATATGTACGTGAATGAGTGTATCTTTTTCCCCCTAAAATTTTTTGAACCCGCGAACCGAATTTCACCAAATTCGGTGTAAATATAGTACTTAGTAAAGACATCATACTTTTATAATTTTCATCCACATAGTGCACTTATTTTCAAAATGGCACTCATTAAAAATTTAGGATCAAATTTCATATCTCGCGTATATTCAAACTAAATTTCGTACATTTACAGTTAATCATGTAAAAACTTAAAACAGAGTACTATGGTTTTTATTCGTTTGCCATTTTGCAAGATAGTACTACATGGGAAAATTAGGCTTTTACATCATATCTCGTTTATCAATCACAATTATAAACTATGATAATACATATTCTCTTTTGTCCACCATTTTGTAAAATGGTGTGACATGAAGAAATGAAGTTTGTCACATCTCAGGAAACAATCAACCGATTCTTGCCAAATTTGGCAAAAAAAAATACTGCAGCACGCCACATAAATAAACGTGTTTTAAGTATGTAAAATACTTATTTTCAAAATGACGGTGATGTAAACATTTTTAATTTCTGCGCTATATTTACAAAACTATGTTAACAATTTCAACCAAGCTTTATATGCTGGCAATAAGCTAAATTACAACCCTGAAATGTGTCCACGCAGAGCCTCTATTTTCCGCATTCTGCAAGATAACGCCACTTTTATGTCATATCTCGGGAAGCATTCAACAGACCCCCGTAAAAATCTACAGACAAGCCGTACTATGGTAGAACATGTAAACTGGTATGTTTTAAGTGGACTAGGAATATTTTTTTTCGAAATGTTTAATTTTGCCACACATATTCCTTTTATCTAAGTCTTGCAGTAGGAAACTAGGATAATAAGTTAATATGACTATTGGCAACTTCTTATTTATTATCGGCACACAATCGTAAGAGAGGTGTCAAATGAAGATATAGGCCAATTGAAAAGTCACAGATATGTGCCTTGTCTCGAAAAGAATTTTCGATTTTTTTCTGAGAGGCCATGGTGGCGTAGCGGTCAGACTACTCGCCTCCCTACTAGGCGAACCAGGTACGGTTCCCAGCGGAGTCGCTCCCAGATTTTCGCAAGTGGGAGTCGTGCCGGACGATGCCACTGGTCGGCGGGTTTTCTTGGCGATCTCCAGTTTTTCCCGCCTTTTCCATTCCGGCGCTGATCCAGAACTCGCTTCACTCTCATCGGCTCTCAAGACCTCGATGATAAGAGGGTAGTATCCATCCTATCTTCAATTTTTATCACAAATCTTCGTAGTGAAAATTTATGACCAGACATAAAAATATCAAAGCTAGACACGACATAGGATTACTTAACGAATTTTTTGACATTTGTTCGGTTTCAAGTATACTTGTATTTTCCAGCGTAGGATTGACATTTTTGAATAATAAGGTAATATTTTTTTACGGTTACTGATGTGATACTAATCATGTACGAACAATAAGTTGTATTTCGAAATAACCGTTTAGATGCTCCCTATGTCTTGGCTATCTTGGTTTTTTAATATTGACTCCAAAAATTACGTTATGGAGTAAAATACGTAAATCCAAGATGGCAACGATACTTTCTCTTATGGGCGTCGGAAACAAAACAAAAAATAATTAATAAAATATTTGTACCAAACATTGTTCAACTCGGACGCATTGTATGTGATGATATTTTTCTAGAATAAAAAAGCATTTTACACTTTATATTTTTTTAATAATTTGATGTCAAATAGAAAATTATTCTATTTTGTTCCAGCCGTAATAACAAATACTAACTGAGCTGTACATAAGAAAATATATACGAAGTAAACTAATCCCATGGGCTACTGCGTGGTACTTATGTAATCACCAAATAACAATCCATATAAATGAAAAAAAATTTTAAATATAAAGAAATGTTTGTATGTATCTAAAGTTTTTATTAATAATATATGAACTCTTATTTGGTGATATGTATAGTATATGTCGAGCAGTAACCCACGGCATTAGTTTATATTGTAAATTTTTTCATCGTTACAGCTTAGTTAGTATAAGTTTTACTGCTGAAAAAAAAAAATTTATATTTGACAAAAATGTTATCACATGCAATGCATACGAGTTTAATAATGTTTAGTATAGTCTATTCGCAATTTATTCACACTTTTGAATCAAGCCTTCGAAAAATCTCCCCATGCATGAGGTGCTAGACTGTTTCGTAAATATATAATATATATGAAGTGTTTTATAGTCGTGTTGATATAAAAAGTACCTTAATTTTATTTTATTTGATATTTAATTTTAATTAACCTATAAACAATAATTTTTCATTTATTATTTATATGAATAAAACAGGGAGAAAATAGGTGTGTTGGTAATACCTAGTAAGAAATAGTTCTTATGCAAAATACGAAGGCTGATTCAGAAATCATGGCCACTATTGTTTATCTCCCTAAAATGACCCAACACTGGAAATGTACTAAGAACAGTTGGAAGTGGACGACATTTACGTTTTAAAGGCGACACCACATGCGGTATTGATGCAGGAATGTCCGGCAAGGAACAAAGACAAACATGACTGCTTGAAATAACCGTTTAATTGAAATATTCTCGTAGAAACTCTTTTGAACGGGTAGGTATCGTACGTGTACGAGCTGTTTAACATCCTTCAAAGTAGTCTCCGAGGTTGTCCACGGTTCGTTGCCAGCGATGAGGCAGACAACGACACAGCATTTCGACGAGAGGTGGCGCACATTGACGGATCTCGTGCAGCCGATGGAATTTCCCGGCTGGGAAAGGGCGGGCGCGGGAGAGACAGGAAGGAATGAGAGAGCATGAGAGAAAATAAACATGCAGAATGATAGAGCATGAAGTGAAAAAATTGGAATGCCAGAGCATGAAGAGACAAGGGGGAATGATTGAGCAGGAGGCTGGGAATAGGGAATAAAGGGAAATTCCGAGGAAAAAACAAGATGGACGCTGCTGACGAGGAATGACAGCACGTGAAGTTTCGGTGCGACGTCATCCAAGATGGCAGCTGTGGCACCCCGGCACCCTAGCCTGCAGCCTGGATTGCGTGAACATATATTTTCTAGCTACTCGCCACCCCGTCGCTGTCGGATTAGAAAGCGTAGCGGGTCGCGTACTCGGCCTCCGTGGTTGTGACCGGCGCCCGTGTGACCCCCGCCACAACGGGTTATCGTCGACTATAGCTGATAGCGCGCCCTGCTGTCCCACAACCGTAAGTACAGTCCTTTCGCGGTTACTTCCAACTTTTCTGAAGCCCTACTAAGTTCTACTCCCAGGATATTCCGCCACCTTATGCAAACAGAGCTTAACCGAGTCTAGAATATACACCAAAGGGACTACGCACCGCATTCGTGCGCACTAATTCTAATGATATTCTGAAAAATAACTATATATTACTGGGCATTACCAACACACCTATTTTCTCTCCGGTTATATTCACATAAATTATAAATGAAATATTATAATTTACAGAAAAAATATCAGTAAAAGCTTAATTTAACAAAAAATTNTATTCACATAAATTATAAATGAAATATTATAATTTACAGAAAAAATATCAGTAAAAGCTTAATTTAACAAAAAATTATGGAACCTTAGTGTTAACAGAACCATTAAACGCTTGTGAAACACGGCATATTTAAGAAACAGACAAACACGTCATGTGTGGGGTGATTTTTCAAAAGTTTGATTCAAGTAGTGTTAAGAAACCGCGAATAGACTACATAGCACTGCGCACATCATTTCATCAGAGGGCATAGTGGGCATCAGAGGGNGTGTTAAGAAACCGCGAATAGACTACATAGCACTGCGCACATCATTTCATCAGAGGGCATAGTGGGCATCAGAGGGCACTTGGCACGTACCACGCAGCTCACCTACACCGATACCGCATAGCACTTCGGGTATAATGATGGGTCGTTACAGCTATTTTCTGTACCTGTTCCAAACCGATACCTATACAGAACTGTATCTGATACAAAGAATATGATACTTTCTATACCAGATACAGGGATTCCCGAGTACGTCTCTCGCTGTATACTTCGCCAGTCTCGCGTGGCCTTGTCTGTGCACGTTTGCGTGCTATCAAGTACGAATGTTATGAAGTATGTGCGTTATCAAGTACGTGTTTTGGATTGGTGTACTGTGTTTTATCAGTCACTGTGGAATAAAGTATGGATATGAACAAGAGTAAAAAAAAAAAAATTTAATTAGCGCGAAAAAAATTTTTCTGAGAGGATAATGAACTTGATATTTGTAAAGTATTTGGACGAAAACTAAGTTATAAATTATCCTCTTCAATTTTTTTTTTTTAAGAAAATACTCAACTGTTTAATTGCCAAATCTAAGCCAAGAAACTGGATTTTAACTTAACCGCACATTTTAAAATTGTATCAGTATTTCATGGAATAGCAGACCCAAGATACTGGTGATTGTTAAACTGATACTAAATGTATCTGATAGTTTGGCAGCGTACTCGTTTACAGCATAGACTAAGGATGAGGTAGACCTATTATTCATCTTCTGCGTATGTACCCAACATTGACCTACCCCAAAGCAACATAACTGTCAAAGTCTCGTAGTCAACAAAATGAACATGTTTGTTTATATCTCCATTTTCAAAACACATGCACTTACTTATATATAAATAAAATACTTTTACCAATTTGAATGCAATCAAACTCCATTACAAATTGCTTAAAGGAAGTTCAAATGCATCTCAAAGCACTTGTTTACTCATCAGTGTTCTAACCTTACATGCAATCAATGTAGTTCTCGCTAGTCGTGTTGGCAGAAAATCAGTTCATTGTGGGAACACGGAGACTGGTTGTGCGCAGCCAGCGATATCGGTCTACCTTATCTTTAGTCTATGGTTCATAGTACGTACCTGGTAAAAGTGGGTATCAGATACAATGTGGTACTCTGTGACCACAGGATGATACTCTGTGACCCACCTCTAACTTAGGGCGCTGCCTGTCTAGGAGTGCACAACTCCAGCCGTCGCTGCCAATCTCTCGTTTGCCTCCCGAAGGCAGCGCTGTCACGAGACGGGTAGCCGAGGTTCCCATAACTATTCGCGGTTTCTGCACACATTTTTTTAATCAAACCTTTGAAAAATAGCCCCGTGTAAGACGTGTTTACTTGTTTCCTAAATACGCCATGTACCACAAACGTTTTCACTTCTGTTAGCGTAAGAATATTTTATTTATATTTTACACATTCTGAAATGCGTAATATCTTTACTTATTTTCCTGGATACACAGGAATCTAACACATTTTTTTAAATAACGAAAATGCAGAAATAATTGCTTAGCAGTTTAGGTTTGCGTTAGTGTGTAACGGAGAGTTTGAGTTTTAGTTGTGGCCAGCTTGCCTTATAGATTGTTGTGCTATGTCACAGAATATTTTTTGGCACGCCTGTAATTTTCTAGTAGGCTGCTGCAAATTCGTAGTTTAGTGCCGCAAGAGGATGAACTGTTCCAAGTGTGGGTGCTATATTTGCTCTAGAATTCAGCACCTCAATGTTGGAATTTTTTTCAGTCAGTAAAATTCTTAATTTTACCAATGGTCATTAGATATTTCATGATGACTGAGCTAGTACCAGCGGTGACCACTGCTTGAGAACATCACTTGCAAATCTTAATTTCTTTAAATTAAACCATATTCCTGGAATATAATTTGATGTAAGACACAACGATATAAGTTAATATATATCATAGTAGTAGAAAAATGGTAAATTTTGCAAATGTTTCTCCATGAATGATGGCACGAACTGTGTGTAAATAAACGAAATTCAATTATTTAATTGTTATTTTAATTTCGTGATCAAATGCATTAAGCCTCGTAATTATAAGGTATCTCCCTCATAGATAGTACACCTGGGATAAATTTTAGGAACTTTAATTGAATTCGCAGATAAATAAATTTTATAAGGTTATTTTATTTTAAAGCGTAGTCTGTTATTATATTTTCGTTATGAGACTGTTAAACAGAACTTAAAGATTTGTCTTAACTGAACATTTTTGTTACCTAGGGATTTGAATACAAACGGAAACTTCTGTACTTTTGTGATTTGACGTCTCGATAAACTATTTTTTAAATGTGTGTTGACTCATTATTTAACACAATTCCGACCACTGGGGAAGCACGAGAGACTGATACAGATTACGTGACTGCTGCACGATTAATCACGCAAGGATAAATTTACACGAGGCGAGCCAGCTGTGCAGCGGAGGTCGGCGGCCTATTCGCACGAAACGCTTGCAGTGGTCTCCAGAAATACGGGACATGTGACGTCCGCGCTCCCCCCCCCCCNCCCCCCCCTTTTGTACCCATAGACATGACTCACATGGCCTTCCTCGGCCCAACCTCCCGTCTCGTTAGAAGAAGCTTGGCATTCACGATATTCACCGTGCTGAAAACCGCTCACGCCTAGTTTTAAGAAAACCACGTATTTATTTCCAGCAATTTTCAACTTTGTTCCTCACTAATTGCTACACCGGGGAATAAATAAGTCTACATAATGAAGCGTAATTCTACCCGTGTATTTAAAACCAAAATTCTGCATATATGAGCGATGTACGTTAGGTGCGGTATATAACTTCAAAGAGAATATCCAACACAAATATTTGAAGCCGAAAATGTTTACAGTGAAATTGTTTCCAAAAAAACGTCCACCTTGTAAAAGTGAACTGTCAATCATTTCTTACATTCCCAGTGGCCAAAGTATTAAACCATAAATTTGTTATATATACATATAATGAAAAAAAAAACGAAGTAGTTCAATTAACACAGAATTATTTACCTTGCATTTTTAACAACTAATTATTTACAACGTCGTGTGTTCCAACTGCAATTATTGAATTATTTTCGGCCATTTATCAATTATTGGGTTCTTGTTAACCTTTTCAATTCATCATTTCAATGCAAAATAAATCTTAGATTTCTGACTTTCCACAAGTGAACTGGAATATTTTTCATTCCACAGAATGTGCAACATAGCCAAACTCGGCATACTGCTCGAAGAATTTGGCATGGTTTTTACGTTAATTATTCTTATTTCCTAACGTAACAATGGGAAAAGAGGTCCAAGGAATATACATACACATATATATGTGCATATATATTATATATATTTATATATATGCAATTGAACTTCTGGGCATCAGGGCACGTAAGATGATAAACATCTAGTTCGACATATTTGACAATATTATTCCATTGTAGTAAACTTCTATGGGTATCATAGTTGGCTGGGCGTCATATTACGGTACAAAGCATCCTATTTTCGAATTCCGAAAATACGGGGCTGTACAATTTTTCAGAATAAAGTTAGGTTATTTTTAATTAAATGCCGATATTCTTCCCCCCCCCCCGACACTTATCATAAAGCAGAGGCTTTAATAAACAACAATTTAAAAATTGCTCTCGAGTACAAACTGGTTAGATATTCGTATTCGAGTTGTGGCATATGTACTTGTTATAATCGCTTCGCCTACAGCACCACCTGGTATCAAAATATGAATTTGTCGTAGTAATTGGTTTCGAAAGCAGTCTTATATGTCACGAACTGATGTATTTTGTATGAATGCTGTTACGAAATGCATAGCAATGCGGAGATAATGCTATGAAAGTTCTACTTGACACAGTACTGTTCATGCAGCTATTCATCATTCTCTGGTTCTCAAGCGTCAGACAGTTTGTGGGCGCGCCTCTGTCTAGATAACTGACAAGCTTCCATACACGGCAGGTGGCCACTGGTAGCACGTGCATAATACGCTCCCACACACCAACATCAGCACATCCTAAGCCAAATTTACGATTATTCCAGTAGTTCAATTTTCCTTCGAAAACTATGCGTCCTATCTACATGAAACCAAAACCATATTAAAACAGTAAATAATATCTATGGTTTTTCGAAATTTCGTGCTTCCAAGTCTTTAACTTTATATTATATGGCCGAATATAAAAATTTGTTTAAAAACAATTACTAACGATAATATTTTTTTCTCCTGACCTTTTTATCGATAATTTCTTCTAAGATCATGAAAAACTATATACAAAAGTTTACTTTATTCTTAGAAATTAAATTTATTCGAAAATTTTGTTTAGGACAACAAATATCAATGAACTTCATAGAAAATTAGCGAATTCAAGGCGATTTTTAAGATATATTTTTAGAAATTACTGTTAAATAAATGTATTACGATAATAATATTTTGCACAGGTTAAAATTGAACTATCTTATTTCAAAAGCATTTTGAACTGTAAATATGGCTTTATTAGATTTTATGCTAAATTAATTTAAAATTCATGCTGTGTTTGTGTGTATTGATGGTTCCGGAGTAACCAGGATTCCAGCGCCCGTTCAACCTTAATACGGTCAAATGTATCCCAACTAGAGTTAATTGAAACATTTTTTTGTTTGTCTCGTTAAAATGCATAACAGTTGTCAACTACAAAAAGTAACTGAATACGAACGTATGGAGGGTGTGGAAGGTACACCAAGACTTGAAAGATACGTACTGCAAACCGGGGTTACTTTGCATCTGCTGGAGTAATTTTTGTACCGCTCAAAATGCGTGTTTTGGTGACATTTGGCGAAGGGACAGCACACATTACCTCAGTAGATAACATAACAAATTTAAAATATCTGGTTACAGTTCTCCGTTTTTAAGAAAAATTACACAAAAAAATAATAATGGTGCGAAGTTACTCCAGCAGGTGCAAAGTATCCCCGGTTACGGTACAGATTTCATTATTTGGTCATTTTGTTTTTTTCATATACTAAAACATCACACATTATTCCAGTTGACTATCAGTGCTGGGCTGAGAAAATTTGGCTCAGCAACTATCAAGGATTATGCGCGTGAAATACTACACGATATATTGCCGGCATTTTAAAATATACTATGCGTATTCATGATGAGAGAAAATGTTTTCATGTCGGCGTTTGCTTAGTAACCGTTTCCTAATTAAGGTCAATTGAGCTAAATTTGACCTGAATGTGCAGCTTTAAAATGCACACACATGCATGGTTCATGTAGGGCTCGAACCCGACATCTTGTTAAAAGAAGGCAAACATTTAGCGGCCTACACCAGTCAGTTCGATAATTACGAAGATGACTACGTGTTGAACAGCTACTGAATGTATTGGATTGTTATGAAAATTATTTTCTTTCTGTTGTGAGCGACGATATTTTTACGTTATAATGCGACTGCGATTCGCAAAAATTTTCACTGCGCGTGCGACTGATCGTATTGGGGACTGGAGAGTATCTGATGAGGTTGCTACTGGGGATGGCTAGTAGCTATCTTTAGGATGGCATTTCGAGAAATGTAAATTTATTTATTTCCTTTTAAAACATGCATTATGGGTGTCCATCCTGCATAGCTTTTGTACAAAACTACGTGGAAAAAGTAATTTATAGTAATAACATTTATATCAACTCACCGTGGCTTTCTTTAGCTGTGTTTATAGTTTTAATTTTTCCTAACAACATTCTTAGGGAGCTATACATGGAAATCGGTGACATTAATTTTCCACATTGCATTCGTACATAGAAATAATAGTCATAAAATACTCAAGTTATTCTGAAAATCTTGTTATCCATACATGTTGCTGCATCAAAATGTTCCTTATACTGAGTATACATGTTGTGCATATAATAACTTTATTCGCTATAGTAAAAACTGATGATTTATTTCCTTGTTTCCAAACACTATTGATTTTTGCTGGTAAATTTCAATATTTCCCAAGGAAATTTGTTTTAAAGAATTTTACAAATATTGCATTTTAAGTAATTACTGCTTATTCTTATTCATCGTCCATCACTGTCTCCGAATGTTTACACCACTAAATTCCCTACTATGCTTGTCAATTAATAATATTTTTGTAATTGTGTCGATTTTCAAGTTTTAATCAAGTAAATTTATGTAACCAAACAATATTGTTAAGGGTTAAAAAATGTTTAAAAAGAATATTGTAGGTTGTTTAAATATTAGTTAACAGTTTCAAAGATTTAACTTTAACATCATTAAAAAAAAAAGGTCACTATAGATAATAAGAGCCAGTGCGGTTTTATAAAAAAAACGAACGTCTGTTAAAGTGCCACTTTCTCAATCTGCCACGATCGTTGTAGCATTACCGCGTTTGTAAAGAAAACTAGAAAGTCAAAAAATTCGCCTTTAATGAAAATCCTAGCATAATTACTCGAGTTCTAAAGAATAAAAATGTTTACATCGCTGGCGATCTTGAAAGAATCAGCCTTCCCCCTTATCATCGAAAAGACTTAAACATTGTATTAAGTGGTACAGATAGTGATTTTATTGCTTCGTAATCACCATTTGTCACTCAAAACTGGTGTAAAAACTGTATTACACGTAAACAGACAATAAACAAGACACGCTATGTGTCACAGTCTGTCTTTCTCGTTCCTGCTGGCACGCATGCCGGCAAGTCGATAATCGAGTAACCCTTAGAGCTCATAGTATTAATTTATACAGCCATGGGCCCGCCCCTCGACTAATATTATATGTCCTCTGTCGTGCTATGATTCTTGAATGCCTCGATACCTTTATGTTATATTAGGCTGCAACGTTGCGCGTAACTGTATTCTTTACTTTTTTTAACCTCCTAATTTGTAAACAGAGATCTTGCTGCATGCTGGAAGTTTACTTATACTGCAAACTTCAGCAGAACACGCCAGCGAGATGGCGTCACTGGCTAGCAACGTGTCGGAACGTTGTTCGTGCATCGGCTCTAAACGGCAGCACGGCCAAGAGAGAAACTTCCACAATACGCAGTAGCCAATCAGAAACAAGGTCCGTCTCAGCAGCCTCGCGTGATTAATCAGATGAGTTGTTGCGTCCACATCGAAGGAAGTACAGCGCTGTTTCACCTTTGTATATTTTACCTATTCTGTACCCCCGGCATGATTTACACGGCAGAGACCTGAAAAAATCAGCGTTTTGTAATGGTGGTTTGATTGGACTGTGTCCATTGCCGACCATGAGACTGAATAGAAATCTCGCACACACCCACAGAACTCAGCAAGACAAAAAACAAACAAAGAAAACTTTTACAACACCACAGACAGATAATTAAGAAAAGCTGTTTCCTCATCAACGAAAAATAAATATTTACATAATTAAAAGGACAAAAAGACGGAAGAACAACTTATTATTACAAAACGGGACAGGCAACAAAAGAAAACCAAAAGAAAAGACAACACGTTGAAGAAAACGAAAACACCACATGATTGAAAAAAAAACTATATCAGTGGACACAGCTAAACAATAAAACTCAAAACACACACAAAAATAGGACAAAAACCACAATGAAACACTCTTGTCAGATTATAAAACCAAATAAATCAGCACTACGAACAACCCAGGAACCACAAAAACAACCTGAGAAAATAATAGATAAACCAACAGAGAGTACTCAGAACNCAGGCAACAAAAGAAAACCAAAAGAAAAGACAACACGTTGAAGAAAACGAAAACACCACATGATTGAAAAAAAAAACTATATCAGTGGACACAGCTAAACAATAAAACTCAAAACACACACAAAAATAGGACAAAAACCACAATGAAACACTCTTGTCAGATTATAAAACCAAATAAATTAGCACTACGAACAACCCAGGAACCACAAAAACAACCTGAGAAAATAATAGATAAACCAACAGAGAGTACTCAGAACNAGCACTACGAACAACCCAGGAACCACAAAAACAACCTGAGAAAATAATAGATAAACCAACAGAGAGTACTCAGAACGACAAAGAAATGATAACACAATTTTTGTGTGTTTTGAGGTTTTATTTTTCAGCTGTGTCCACTGATATAGTTTTTTCACTGTTTATTTTCACTTGAGTGGTGTTTTCGTTTTAGTCATCGTGTTGTCTTTTCTTTTGGTTTGTTTTTGTTGTCTGTCCTGTTTTATAATAATAAGTTTGCTCGTCCATCTTTTTGTCGTTTATTTTTCATTGACAAGGAAACAGTTTTTATCAACTATCTGTCTGTAGTGTTGTAAAATGTTTAGTTTTTTTGGTCTTGCTGAATTCTGTGTGTGTGCGAGATTTATATTTAGTCTCATGGTCGGCAATGGACACAGTCCAATCAAACCATAATAATAACACGAACTTACCATTGCCATTAAGCTTCGAAGATTAAATTAACGTTATTACAATTTATTTCATTAAATCTGACTTCGCTACCCTACATATACTCTATGAGCGCAATTTGCGGTGGCATTTGCTGCTAGCCTTTTATAATGAATAAATTATCTGTGGCCTATCACTCATCCTTTACTGTTGGCTAAAAAGTGTTAATGAGGCGCACCACGCAATTTTTTTCTTCCAACTGCAGAAGTCAAACAAGCATACGCCATCTTGGAATTTAATTTCCTGCTTAGTAACAACGCGAATATTTGCAGGTGTCTTTTCATAAATCTCTCGAAGACTGAAATTGAGGAAGACCGATTTTCGTGTTTTGCGCATATTCCTAAATGCAGCTCAAAAACTGTCATAATTCACGTATTACAACAACGATGTTCCGTTTGTTTACATTTAGTTTTACAAAAAAATAACCTTTTACGAAAAGTTACATTTTTCTGTGTAATTTGATTATATTGTATTTTCGTTACAACTTTGTCCACAGAAGTGTACCAGTATATCAAAAAGTTGATTTATGTACGGACTTGTTTAGTCCATTCACGGTTACTTCCAACTTTTCTGAAGCCCCTGCTAAATTTCTACTTTCATGATATCCCTCTGCCTCATGCAAACAAAGCTAAACTAAGTATAGAAAATCACACCAAAAGGACCACGTACAGCATTCGTACGCATTCAGTTTATTGGTATTTTGCATGAGAACTAATTCTTACTAGGCGTTATCAACACACATATTTTCCCCTGTTTTTATTCACATTAATTATAAATGAAATATTATAATTTATCTATTAAATATAAGTGAAATATAAGATACTTTTATGTTAACATTAGCATAAAACGCTTGCGATACATGACACATATAGGAAACAACCAAACACGTCGTATATGGGGTGATTTTCCAAATGTTTGTATCAAAAAGCGTGAAGAAACCGCGAGTACACTATAACCTTACTTGAAACTACGCGTTTACAGCAGTTCTGAAGGGAAAAAAAAGCAGTTCAATGTTGTAACACGAAGTAGGTTACCGCGCAGCTGACGTACGCATTCTACTGCATATTCACTTCATGGAACCTCTGAGCCTCGTGTCGGGCACAAGTAGCACGGAGCACGACAGCAGTAAAAAAAAAAAAAAGTCCATCGTCGTCTTTGTGCGTTACAATATAACGTCAAACAAAAAAAAAAGGTGACTATCTTCATTTTCCCCAGGAAGCGTAGGGCGAGTGGCGCCAGAAAGTCTTGCAGCCCGTCGACATGCTTTCTCACGCCGCCGTTCGTTACATCCAACAGTGAAGACGCCCCTTTACCATTTGGAAATGTGACACGCGAGTACGCAACTATACTGAATTCACTCTCAACACTGTTGTGCCTACCTAACTTTGGATACAAACATCCCTTCCGTGAATGCATTCGTATATATTAACGCAATCATTGCGAAGTATTATGTCACTTATTATGGCAAGATTTACATAACATAATTCTACGTCTACTTATTAGAAATTAAATGTAAATTTTTAGGAAAGAATTAAATCGACTCCGTTATGTGCCACGGACATTAGTGTAAGAATTGAAGCGAAAGTAAAATATTAGCGTTTCTTTAAATTAAATAATAATTTAAACAGTACTTGAAAATAAGGGTTTGGTAAATCCAGAATTAACTAGCTGCCTTCGTTACTCACGTATCAGATACAGTAATTTTGCATTGAATAAAATTTCACTTAAGAATTCGAATATTTCGTTTATGATTGGAGAGTGTACATTATATCCACTGCATCAGGCTGAAAGGGAATTTTCGAAATAGCTACCTAGGATCTAATATTCAGCTAATCTTGTACCGTTCCACCATATGTACACAATTATGTTCACCCGATAATTTTTTCTGCACCAATAAATGAAAAACTTAAAATTATAAAACGAAAATATGTTATTTAGAAGCTAATATTATGCACCTGAAACAAATACAAACTAAATTAAAACAATTATGAGTCGACAAATTTCAATATATTAGGTACTTTTAATACTACGTTAGGGCATATTTTCCTAACTCGCTACTAACTTTACTGTTTACATGCCAAATGGTGTATTCATATATATATATATTCATATATATATAATATATATACAGAGTGGTTCTAAAATCATAGGACAAACATTGAGGGGTGTTAGAGCTCACTAAAACAAGCACTTATTGTATAGGAATATATGGGTGGAAGTGACACGTTGAGGCACAAACACAAAAACGTAACACATTAACGGAAACATAAAATGTTCATTAGCAGCATACTTAACGAGTGATTCCTTAAAGAAAATGTTAAAACAGTTGCTGGAAATGCATCCACCAACAGTCACGCATGCTTGGCGACCTCTACATATGGCGTGATTGGCTGACAATGGTGGCGTGCGTGAAATACCCGGCGTATTTGAATATGTTCGCCAATCACTCCACCGACGCTACCAAGCTTGCATTACTGTCGGTGGTAGCAATTTTAAGCAATTATTATAAACATTGCTGTAAAAATGCATTTAGCGGCGACGTTGTAAATAAACAATTTGTTGCATTTCATGTGTTATTTTTGCGCTTGTGCCTCAACGCGTCACTCCCGCCCATATATTCCTATACAATAATTGTTTGTTTTAGTGAGCTCTACCACCCCTCAATGTTTGTCCCATGATTTTAGAATCACCCAGTATATATATATAAATATATATATACATGTATATATATATAAAGACAGGGGCAAGATATTTTTCCAAAGTTCATTTCAGATGTTTTCTATTAATTTCCAACCACCTATAGTTACCAGCACAGGTTTGTAGCCAGGGAAGGAGAGGGGATTTGTAACCCCCCCCCTTTTTTTTCCTCTAAGGTTATCAACAGTTAGTATAAAATTATAAACAATCTTTTAATTGTCGTAAAAATATATAATTCCTTTAAATTATTGCGCATTTTATTATATTGTAAAAAGATTTCTTCTAGTATTGTTTTTTAATTAACACGTGTGTCAGCACCTTTAATTAATGTTGACGTAACCTCCCTTCCTTCTCTTCAATCAATGTAAAGTTCCCCTCGCCCCTTTTCCAGCCATGCTACCGAGAAGTTTCTAGCTGTACAAGTGGCGTGTGGTGAACTGTTGCAAAGTAAGCTGGCGTAAGCTCTGTGCTGTACCCTGTTGCTTGCTAGTTTACACTTCCACCACTAAAACGTAGCTCAGCAGCTGACGCCACAGGACGCGTGTAATGAGTTCTGTGAAATTTACGGATCGCCTGTTACTGGAAGATCAACGTGTTCGTAACTTAAGGGAAAGCTCTGGAGAATTGTTAGCAGCACACGTCGTCTTGCTGGACGATCCGGAGTTTTACAATAAATGGTTTGGAAGACGCTATACGAACGAGCAGATTGTGGGTATCCTTTACCACCACCGAGTACAGTACGTCATCGTCAATCAGAAAATTTTGCCCGCCGCTCGGAATTTAGCGACTGGTTGGACGAAAATCGGCAGATGTGCCGCTACATTTCGTTTAGAATCGAAGCATAGTTCACACGGGAAGGCATAAAAATATACAAGAAATTTGAATGGTTGGGCAGATGCGAATCGCCACCTCACAGTGGATAAACATTTTTCAACACTATTCCTCCAGCTATTTGTGGCGTCGTATTAAGCGCGGTTAGCTTCTCAGTACTTATAATTTTTAGGAATGCTTATCCGGTGTAGTTCACTTGCAAGTTTTACAAGGAGAAGAAATGCGTCCGTATGTTCCCTTAGTACAGCACAGAGACGCAGTTTGATCGTCCGTAAGACGGCGTATATTCTTCGTATAGCTGGAACAATCGATGTGGTTTTTGTTCTCTGACCTCGCACCTAGATCGTAAGATCTATCTCTGTTATATTTATGCGTGTGGGACTGGACAAAGGGCACTTTCCACCACACGAAGACGAAAAACAACGTAAACAGCTACATCCGAGCAGCTGGACAGTAATATAAAAACAACGTGATAAATTTTAAATGGCGTGTTAAATTTGACGCCGATATTAGCAGAAATGCCAAAGGAAAAATAAGACAAACCGTACGACACAAAACTTTGAACATTTGTGATGAAGCAGAATAATTAGTAAATGTTGAAGCTGTTCGAACGAGCAAGTACGGAGAAGGAATCGCCATGGCCTGTGTTGGGAAAACGTCCCAGCACTCTTCTGTAGTAATTGAGCGAAATTAGAGGAAATCAAAATCAGGATAGCTGGACCAGGAATCGAAAGAGGGTCTTTCCGAACGCGCGAACTAACGCGGTACGCTGCATTAGGGACAAACAACTCTGCGTTTTAAAACCGACCAGTGTAAGATATACCCGGAGTTGTACCACTCTAAGAAATAATTTGTAAATTTACAATATCGGTGTATGCGTACAGTGACAAAGCGCGAAGGGTAAAATATTTCTCCGTGCATCCATGGTAAGGTTCCTACAGTTGCTCAGGAAAGAGTCAAATGCGTAGAGAAGTTCCCTACTTTGTATGGTAGCGACGCTTAACATTCCCATATTTTCACCCTGAAACGCAGTACTATTTTTATACACTGTATAGGTTAAAAACTTCCATTACAGTTTCGGAAGTTTACCAAAAACGTTTTTACAGTACAGGGTTCAAGTTACAGATATAAAAAAAAAGAATGTGCTGACAAATTTAAAACACGTAAAAAAAATTAGGGTCCTACCGATCGAGAGAAATCTTTTCGTTCCCGAACCACACAGTCAAACTAACGTTAAGTGTGTTATTAATACGTGCATTAAATCCCCCCTATACTCTAAGCTTAATATATTGAAGAGGACTATAAGTTTTATCGGGCAGCGTTCAACCACGGGTCCTCAAGCAGTGGCCCTATAAATTAACGTTGGAATGTCTGTAGAAAAATTCACGTTTCGCGTGCATTCGATAAATAAATTTCTTCTTTATAAACATAAATATGCGTACGTGGTTAAGTCCAAAGGTTATCAAATAATGCTTGTTATAAGCATAAGATATCTTGAAAGTTATATTCCCAGGTTATTTGAGGAGTATAGTATGTTATTTTAGAAATAATACTTATTTTGATTATGTTAATTATTTCTTAGGCTGTTCTCAGTTGAGCACTTTTAATAGTCCTGAAAAGTATCCACTTACCTGCCATATCTGTATCCTTCAGCCATACTTAGAATTAACATTGCCACTGACCTCACTTTACTCACACGTCGATTAGGTGTAGTGTAGCCTAAATGTAACATTTTTGGGAACGTAAATATTTTAATAATACTATAATTTTTATTCATACGTGCATAAAACAAACACACACGAAATCAAATAAATTTATTGCCCCCAGATTTAAATGTTACTCTTTTAATATGAAATTAAGTCACGGAACTGCGATATCGCTATCAAAGTCACGATGAAAGCCAATTCTGTAAAGTAGTAATATTTTATTTATAAAAAGATATAAATAAACACACGGTTGCAATGATACAATCACTTTAAGGATGTTGTTCAACCAAACATTTATTATTTGATATTTGTACGAAAAACCGTTCAAACTGTAGGCATTACTTGTAAATACTCTTTCCTCTCATAAAAATTCTTAGACCGTACATTTCTGTATTATGCATATCAAAACCACAATTTTAGAGTTTTGGAATGTATGAATAAAACAAATGAAAACATTAAAAACATTTAACAAGGGTAACTGAAAGGTCATGTCTTGAGTCATTTTAAGGCATGATTAGAAACGTTTATTTTACCAAAAATCATAGACTGTTACAAATAAAAAAGACTCATGCAAAAATGTCTTTATTTTTATAATTTTTTTTTAAATCGTGAAAAAATTTCATAGCGCGATTTAAAATATTTCTTTAAGTGACTCATAGTGTTTTATTTCAACGCAAATTTTCTAATTTTGGTGAGATATTTTTTATTATTTATACGCCCCAAAAACATTAAAATTGTGATTCTGACGTCCCAATATACAAAAAAAAAATATCGGGTCTAATTTTTTTTTGCGAGGAAATAGTACTTGTAAATAATATTTACAAGTTGAGTATTATTTAAAACAAATATAAAATAATGCATTATTTTCGTGATCAGGGCACTTAAAGGGAAGGAGGTAGATTCCAAAGAAAGCGACATTTTTTATTTATCGTAGCCAATTTGTGGTGAAACATTGGCTGAACCCGGGAAACAGCCACAGCCAGGAGGTGCTCCCAGCTTGCACAGGTGGGCCGCAACGTGGGCATGAGGGTAGTAAGGACGGCGGGACACGCGTAGTGAGAACTGCCGTCCGTCGTCAGTCAACAACAACACAGTACGCTGCAACTGTGTCGAGGGCGCGGGTCAGACTGGTGTCGCGTGCGTCGGGAGCAGTCGAAGCAAGGCACGGCATAACAGCTGATAACACTCGCCACGGGTCACCGCTCGCAGCCACACATTCTCCGATGTAATTAATCTCCGCCGGCTACAAACTCCAAACACTCCGGACCCGCATTCCGGAACAATCTCTGCTCGCCGGGGGTGCCATGAACCCGCGGGCGCCACCACGCCCCTCGCTTTCTGGCTACGTAATACAGTATGTTTACATCAGGGTGGCCAACTGTCCCGTACTGCACGGCATTTCCCGTATCCTGGGGTTGCAACAATTATCTCGTATTGTTATAAGACCGGACGTCATGAATCCCGTATCTCAGACTTCTTCGAAAATAAACTGAATTATAACAAACTTCCGTTAACTTACCTCTTATTGATTACATAAATCATTGCTAATTGTGTGGTTGTTTGCTGTAGGTGATGGCGGCTGTGCATTCTAACGCAGTGCAATGGTGAGAAATATTTACGTATGTAGTAAAGAGAACCCACACTTCTTTGAGGAACTGGAAGGGAACCCGCCGCATGTGACAACGTGGGCAGCAACATCTGCCACATTTCTGTTCGCTCTAATTTCTCTGCAGGTGCTGCAAACATTTCAGCCACCTCACCGTGATACGTGACTTGTTTATTCCTCATCTGTAATGTCGAGGACTTCTCGGTCAATCTCGTCTCAGCAGGACAGAGTACCTACAAGTACATCATGTAGTTTCCATAAGGGAATATCTTGATGAGGTATTTTTGGATTGGAAAAGGTACTGCACATTTACCAGCACCTCTGGAGTGGCCACCTCAAAATCCTGACCTGTCATCGTGCGGTAATGCATTGTGGGGGTACAGGGAACAGAATATAGCTACCAACCGTTCACGGATAGTTTTGCTATGAAAATGACTGTATACCCGTAGACACACTAGAATAATATTGTTGTCAATGACCACTTCTGATCAAATGAAAGTAGTGTTAGTTATTATACTAGGATTGTATTGCTATTGTATAAATGAAAGTGAGAAAAATACATTGGGGATAATTGGACTTTTGGCTCATTCTGTGCATAATTATTAGGAAACACCAATGAGGTATGTTAACAGAACAAGCAATATCGGAATCCTCAACTAGTGGGATAATTCGTCAGCTATCGGAGGCAAACTAAACTTATGATGGCTTATGGCTTAACAACCTTCTTAGTCAATGTAGCCAAGTCCAAATGGCCCAAGCTTTCAAGGTAAACAAGTATTCTTTTCGAAAGGAATTTACGAGCAAATTCCTTTAGTACCACCAACACACACACACCCACATACACACACATTTATAATAACGTTGCAAACAAAGCCTACTAGAATCATTAATAATGTGGATAACGTTGATTGATGATGAAAGAAATTTCAGATACCAAGTGCATTGCACTCATAAGGCAGACTCTGGAATGTGATACAAAATATAAATTTATTGATATGTATGATGGGTATGGCCGTTCGGAGACTACTGAAGTCTCGGAATAGATATAATGCTCGTATGTGTGTACATACTCTGAAAAACAGTTGCTATATGGATGGAAGTACGTTAACATAAATATACAACTTTAAAATATGTCATCTCCTTAAATACAATATATAGTCTGATACTTTGTTTTTTATAAAACCTACGCGAATGGGTGATATTATTTCCTACAGTACTTTGATCTGTGTAAAAATATATTTTAGGCACTTATTACATTCCACGAGGATTTCTCCTTCAGTGAAAGGAAGGGGTATAAATAAGAATGTAGTAGGAGAATGTGGCAGGGAAAGAAATGTGGTTAAACAATCATTCTGTAGCACTGGGACAACTACCCTTCACCCCAACACGTAGATACATAAACGAAAAGGCGCGGCGATTGTTAACTGTCAAGAATGTGGCCTTCTTATATGGTACAAAGTATAACACCACGGTATCTTCATCTGCGTTGGGGGCCGCGGTGGTGTAGTGGTTAGACCTAGGCTAACTGGGTTCGATTCCCGGTGGGGTCACTCCCAGATTTTCGCATGTGCGAATAGTGCCGGACGATGCCGCTAGTCGGCGCGTTTTCTCAGGGATCTTCGGTTTCCCCCATTTCTTCTCCATATTTACTTCGTTTCATCCTCATTGGCTTTCAAGACCTCGATGTTAAGAGCCGCCCAAATCTTTCTACTCACTCCACTCATTCATCTGCGTCGAAATCGTCGTCATTGTGTAATAGGTCGTACAGTGTTTTTCTTGTGTGCTTTAAGTGGAATAGATTATTTTTCGGTACCTGGAGCTGATTGCTAACAAAGTGGTATCGTACTTATTGTATTTGACGTAAATTTGAAAGCCTTGCTGTAATACTCGTAAGTCTGGTTTTCATCGGATATGCTATGTGATGTACGACTTTTGGAAAGCGCGTTGATAGACGAGAAATAAAATATGTTGTGAACATGTAATTTGGTGTAAGCGTTTTTGGTTGGATTTTTACAAGTAAATTACGATTTTGCATTTGTCTCTTGATGATGAAAGGGAATGCCCACGTTTACAGGGAAGACTTGTTAACTAACGTCTTCACATCGCGTGTAGATGTGTGTTGGTTGTCAAAGAATACCGGTCATCTGTTGATTATCGCCAATTCCTAGTGTACCACATCAGTGCTAATGGGAGTTCCTTCTATTCGTAATTTTAGGGTACCAACGTTAATACCGGAGAGAGTCATCGACGGGACAGGTTCGATTCCCGGCAGGGTCGTTCCCAGATTTTCGCCCTTTCATTCCCCAAAAACATTCCTCAAAAGATTTCCTTATTCCTTAAAAAAATTCCTCATTCCTCAAAATATTCCTGAACAACATTTCTTATTTCTCAAAAACTTTCATCAAAAACATTCCTTATTCCTCAAAAATATTCCTCAAAATCATTCCTTATTCCTAAAACATTACTCATTCCTCAAAAAATGTCCTTCCTCAGTTCGTTATTATAGTTTTGTTAAAGTATGATATGCCTTAGGCATATATATATTTTATAGAACCATATAATATGCTTATAGGAATATCAAATATTCATATATAAAATTTAATTTGTTAAATAAATGTATACATAATTATAGTTATGTATATTCTTACTACATATTACAATTTTTTATTAATTTTTATATATATAGAGTAAACGGTATTTGCGTGTTTAATATTTTCCCCGGGGCCCTTGCTGGTGCGAACGGAGTATGAGGGTTTTTTCAGGTTGCTCCGACTTTTGCTCTTTTAAAAAATATATAATACTTTTCTCAATTAATTAAATGGGTAAAATCTTCCTGTGGACTACCGCTCCTCCATTCTGAGTGATGAGCTGACTCATTCTCGGCCGAATAATTCCCAAAATCTCGATATCTTCCACCGGAAAACTGGTGGATTGAACTGCGTTTCCAACAGCTGACTCGAGAAAATGAAAAATTTTTCACACTTCGGTTACTCTTCATTAATGATCCGCATTGATTAACATTGGTACTAAGAGAATTTTTTTTAAAGCACGACAATATCGTGGTGGGCGGCCCACCCACCCACATCAGTACATTTTTTTTTTTCAGTGGACACCGTGTGTTTTGAGTGAAGAGAGAGAGAGAGAGAGAGAGCTTAGCAGCTGAAATGGTGAGGACATTTAGGTCGGCAAAGGTAAAGTGTCCCGAGAAAATCTGCAGGACATCGCCAAGTCCATCACGGGTGATAGTGTTGGCAATGTCAGCAATCACGATTCCCACATGCGCGAAAATACAGGTGCGACCATTGCCGGGAATCGAACCTAGCTCGCCTTGATGGGAGGCGTGTGGCCTGGATCGCAGTGTTCACTGAACGGTTTGCAAATAATTATGCATCGGGAATAGGGCTTGCATTTATTGCTGCCGTCACTTTATCTCTGGTGAAGGACTGAGGTGCGATGCTGAGAACATTTACTTGTGTAAGTGTGGGCTCGTTTTCATCCTAGTGCTCAAGGAGGCCAAGGCGTTATTGACAAACATGAGGATGTGCCTCAACGTAATCGCCATGGTTCAAAAACAGATTTGATGCATATTTACAATCATATATTCATGATCTGATCGTGATCTCTGTTATACTCGGCAGTAAGGTTTTCATATTAAATTTTTTTCTTAAGTATTCAAAGTGACGTTTTTCCATCGTGCTTGGTATCGACTGCAGTAGTATTTCAACGATTATTTCCCGAGTTGATACATATAATGTGAGGCTTTATTTGCATGACATGCCCCCCGTCAATACCCGTGCTAATAACAATCGAAGCGACGCCGCTCGCTGTGTGTTGTGAGAATATTCCGTAAATAAAACAGGTTATAGTGAGTCATATCCGAGTGATTTTTCCTAAGTTTCTTCAGCGTATATAAGATTTTGTTCCGGCTCGAAGAGTTACGAAAAAGAGAAGGGCCATGGATACGATAATTAAGACAGTGTTGATGGTGAAAACAGTAGCGATTTTTTCGACGACCTCACACATCTCCTCGCCGGCTTTGCTGAAAAAAGTGACGTGAAGAATGCATAAGTGACAAGAACACAGACTACATATTTCCTGAAGACCCCAATGAACTTGCTGATAGACTCAGACATTTGGTTGCCTTGCACAGTAAGGAGATATCTCCAATCATCGGAGAACATAAGGAAAGGGCCTACTTCGAATGAAACCATTATGTACTTGCTATCCATCATCTGCTTAAATCAAAGAAATGAAAAGATTGAATGGATGTAAAAGAAAGACAATACATTTTTGTGCTCTTAGTTGTGCACTTTTAATATCTTCAACCTTCCCTACTACTTTTCTGGAAAACGTATTATTTCAGTGGTGTATAAAATCGAATAAAAAGTCTGTTTAAAGTAAAAATTGAGCGAGAAAGTGCGGTAGGGGTAATATTGTTGAATCTGAAGTATAATGTCTTTCTCGGGCTGTTCGAGTCGGCTGAGTTTTGCTTGACAAACAAACGAACTGATAAAGGAATGTTTTTGATGAATAAGGAATGTTTTTGAGGAATATTTTTGAGGAATGAGGAATGTTTTTGGCGAATAAGGAATGTTTTTAATGAAAGTTTTTGATGAATAAGGAATGTTTTAGAGGAATAAGGAATGTTTTTGAGGAATAAGGAATGTTTTTGAGGAATAAGGAATGTTTCTCAGGAATATTTATAAGAATGAGGAATGTTTTTGAAGAATTAGGAATGTTTTTGAGGAATGAGGAATGTTTTTGAGGAGTAAGGAAAAATTTTGAGGAATGTTTTTTGGGAATGATAGGGCGAAAATCTGACAACTACCCTGCCGGGAATCGAACCTGTCCCGTTGTGTTGAGGCGAAGAGGCAGAGTAAAGAATGGGCTGGTGTTGAGGTGGACATCCTATGCGAAAACGTGTGAACAAAAGAAAGGATGCTGTGTGCGTACTCGTGATGGGAAATGAGAGCTCTAGCCGCTGCGTAGCCACGGCCCCCCTCTTATGCGACATCGTGAAAGAGGTTATCGTTGCAAAATGGGCCTGGGGTACTGTTTTCGATAGGGAACCTGGACTGATATGTCCAAATCTTCATATTTTCGCAACTTGCAGTAGGCCTTCTGATCTAAGTAATTTCTACCGCAGTCTGATATATTTTTAATTTTAATAGGGTAAAAAAAACCTCATGTGCGTAAACATGAGTATGTTTGACATTTTTTCGCGAATTTATTGCTTATGTGTTTGCATACGCGTGATTTTATATCTTCGTGCATCACGAGGGGCTGATAGAGTGCAAGTATGTTAGCAAGCATAAGAACTCTTCCTGGGCATTATGGAGGTGTACGAAGTTTGTCGCAAAAATGAACATTGATAATATTCGAGTTAGCACTCGCTTTTCGCCTTTCAAAAATGTATCGTTCGTATGTCTATGATACACTGGTATGTCTGGGATGAAATATTGCCAACGTGCGTATGTATCTCTGCAGGTTAATAAAGAACTGGGGACTATTTTAGAATCGGTATTCAGCTCTGATATTTAAACATAGACGTTTCCTCTGAAGGTGCAAAATTAACATAACTTAAAATACTAACTTTTTATTTTTTCAATTTGGAATATCTAGTCAATTCGGAAATATAAATATGTAGCACTCTTCGGGCCATGAAGTGTATTATCTTAAGTCCGTTAATAGGCATATTTTTTTCCTGTTTCTGTAATGGGTGGCCTTTTTTATCTTGTCTTAATCTAATATATTAATATATTATATATAATACCTAAATATAATCGGTTCAATAAAGGTCTTAGGTTTTCCCGTCGGAAAAAGGGTTAAAACTTTTATTCATGAAAAAAGATTTACATTCGTATTTGCGGAAGTGAGCGGATCGAATATTCTATTAGATNATCGGTTTAACACTAATTGATCACTGTGTATGTGAACGTGAAAAAAATTCTAAGTATATGCATAAGCGGATGAAAGGTCTCGTTCTTTTGGTTACGAAGGGAATAATAATGACCCGATTAGGTATATATTCCTAGCATTATTAGACTGGCCAACAAAGAATCGGGTGCAAAATGGTAGCTTTAAATACCTGTAAAATGCAAAATGGTATCTCGGTATGCCTGAAAAATGCAAGGAATTGCTGATACCAAATAAATCTTTGCGCTCAATAGAGCAAATTTTTTTAAATTTAATACGCACATATTTGCCTGCATTACGCATTATGATTTAGTTTTAATTTCTATAAGTTAATACGCACATCTGCATTACTTGTTACGATTTTGTGTATTTTTTGAAGTTTGTATTTCTCGAAACAATGATGACTCGTGATTGTGAAAGCCCGATGTCGTGGATTCTGTGCGAGATAAAATAGCACAACCCCCTTCCTCTTATGATGAACATATATAAATATGTTTTATTCATGGCTGTCTATTCGATTCTCGTAAAATAGTAGTGTGAGCTTACATTTTCTAGGAGGCATGCAAGCTAAAATAATAATAAAAGGAAATTTTATACTGTTTTGAGACGGAGCTAGTTGCTAGGGCAAACGGGAACAAGAAAGTACTCGGCCAAGAAACCATGCCGGCACTCACCTGGAGTGGTTTTTAAAAGAGGAAATTCAGGTCTGATGAGTCGAAAATCGAACCCGGGTCTCCCTGAATATGGGTCTCCTCTGGTGTTTACTTGTGACTTCAGATATATGTGATTATTATCCTATGAATTAAAGTTGGCGTGTTTGAGAAATAAAACATGCTGCTGGAGCGACATACCTCCGCCCTCCCCCCGCGGCTGCCATAGGGTTCTCCAGCGGTCAGTGTGCTAGGAGGGCAAAGTCTAGTTCAACACCTGGTGCAGCGCGGCTGGACTTGTGTGCGAGCTCAGATTACGACTGCACGTGTCTCTCGTTTACTTCTGTAGTGGGACTCGTATACCCTTCTTTAAGTACGCTTTTGTCTTAAAAGTTTTAATGCGTCTATCAGTCTCGCCTACAAATTGCGATATTTCGAGCTCTTTGAGTGTGCGTGTTTGTGTGTGTGCTTAACGTATGAGCAAGTAGAGAATGAACCATTTTTTTTTCTTATTTATTATTTTTACAGCATCCCAAAGTATCTTTGGTATCGCCGGAATTAATAAAAAAATCACATTTGATTTTTATACAAAAAAAAAGGTAGAGTTCGAGCGAGCCAGCATTTACTTACAAAAAAACTGTACACATAATTAATTTTCTAGCATTCTGAAGGTATCAAAATAACTCTAAAATCTCATGACCTCCGTAGTGCACTGGCTACAATATGCTCTAACATTGTCGCACTTGTGAAGTCATTACCTGTGTCTCGACGAGGTCTACGGGTGGTAAATGAGATCTGTATGCACGTGTCTTTGCTGGAATTCGTATTGTGGTATAAATCTGCATGGTGGACTAGCATCTCAGGAATAAAACTTTGTTTTAGTTGACGTAGTTCATAAAGAGTGAACACTATTGACACCTGCTGGATTAGAGGCGGCAATTATACCTACCTACACATGTTCGCATGTCACTTTTCATTCGGCTTAAGGAACATAGCAGTGTGGTGTGAATTTTCCTGGGAGGACGGGGGTGGTTTACCGTTGATCAGATATATCTCTTAATGGAGCGAGCGCAAGCGAATGTATGAAAAAACAGTAATTTTGTTTGGCGAACGTAACAGTTTTTTTTTATGATTTTGTACTTGTGGTGGGTGTACCTCTAGCTAGCGTCTTCTCACGGTATATATTTTTTTCACCCGCAAAACTTACTATGTGTACATTATTTGCGCGTATAAATAGTTTTATATCCAGACACTGGGAGCTACAAATATCGCTGCACGTTGAGTAACCATATGGATATTTTTTCCCGCTCCCTAAATTTCCTAACGCACTGATTTTAAAATTGGGAGGAAATGTTTCCAAATGATGAGCGTCTATGCCTCGGTGAGGGGGAATGCATGGGATCCTTCACTGTGCATATCGCATACCGCGGGGATAGCGAAGTGATTTTAACTCTGTTTATGGGCTTTTCGAGCCATGGTTACTTTCTAGAAAGTTGCACAACTCATCTATACATGGAACATAATTTTTTCCAAAATAAAATTTTAACAAATTTTTTTTGATGAAGGGTGGCAAGCATGTTGTTTTGAGGGGAAAGGGCACTCGGTGATTGATATTTCGTTGATATTTACCCCGAAACACGCTCATTGTATGCTTCTTTCTCGTGATGTATATTTCCAGTGTGAGGTTTTACAGTATATTCGTTATCTTGCCTTTCTATTCGAATACCTTTCTTTCGTTGAATGGGTTAGTTTTACTAAGCTGCATTCGACCCATATATTAAATTTCATTGGTGGTGTGTTTATGCGGAGAGCCAACAGCGATGTTTTCTCCCATTCGAGCTAAACATGAGCAAATATCCTTCGAATACCTGCTCTCGTTGTGGAGGCACAGATCTTTAGACTGTGATCGAATGCAGTTTGGGCCTCCACGAAACCATTGTCATTAACCAACCCAGACCCTACCACGATTCTTGGGCGTGATGGTAGCTGGCATGATGGTGGATGCTCATCCTGAATCCTTGGTTTTGTGGAATTTTGCTGTGAAGGAGACTGTACACGGCCGGTTATGGCAGTTGAAAGTCCTACAGCTACGCAGATTTTTGCATACCTCTGCAAATTATTGCGCCTAGCAAATGCCATGCCACATTTAACACTCTTAAATGTCACTCGATCTGCATTATTAGAACATGCATAATTTTCGTGTCTTCGAATACATTTGGTGAATGCAAACTAAGTGTTACAGTATCATCACGGTTACTGAGTTAACGCCTTTGCAAATTAGATAAATGGTAAATATATAAATTTAAAAAAATTTCTGGTACTGTATTTTATGAGGTTATATATTCCTCCAGAGACTAGCAGGCCCAAACCGATACTCCAAATTTGGGCAGATTTGTAATTTCGTGGGAAAATATATGCATATTACGTGCATGCTTAATAATATCCTGCGTCCTGGTGTAACTAAATATCTGAACTTACCAGTCAGAATGCTAAAAGACGAGGGGTGAGAGAGCGATCTGTCACCTCTGGCATCAGACGAGAAACTGTGCCAAGGGTCGGCATTGTTCCCGTTATATATATTTTTTTTTTTACTAACTACTCTAAAACTAAGTGTTATGTGAGCCCGCGGTAGTGACGGGAGGTTAATGCGTCTCAGGGCTAAGCCCCATACGCCTACAAGGGAAGGAAAAACATGCAAGGAGGCGTGCATCTCGGCAAAGAGGGATTGGGTTTCCCATGGCCGCAATTAGGCCATGAAAAACCTCCCTAAGTGTACTTATAGTTAACTATATATTAGAAGAGAAAGGGAAAAACCGGTATAGACACCGTAAAAGCCCTTTCGACAGGAAAGAATTAAAAATTGTTTCATGCATTATCGTATTTAATAGAAAATGCTACAGGAGACAGTTCCCGTTATATACTTTCCCCACACCAGCACGCTCTGGCGGACAATACTAAAAACAAGAGCGGTAGTGGTAAGGGATTAAGCGAGGGTGAATAATTGCCCGGACTTAAGTGATGTGGTGAGAGGTAACATAATAAATACTTAATATCAATGGTAATTTAATTAGCATTATAACGAAAAATGTTTTTTGATCGGTCTTAATAAAATTTTTAATACAAAAAATTATTAATTTAAGAAATTATGCTGGTGGGTATAAAGCTGATTGGAAAAATATTATTTTTAATAAGATTAAAAACTACGTGTTTTTTTATGTCTATGAAACAAATGTGAGTGCCGACAGCTCACTTTGCTACTGAATCGACAGAATGAGCGGGCACTGGCATCTCGCTTGGCAGTGAAATCGAGAAATTAACACCACATATATGTTGAAAATAGAATCCAATATGTAGAGCACCGAAAGCACCACATATACTTTAAAAACATAAACAAATATGGCTGTTACCTGGTTGCTAAATAGGCAGTTCGCCTGGTGACGAAATCGGTAATTAATACACTAGCGCCACCTAGGTGTTGAAAATATAAACAAATGACAAACAAAGAAAACAAAATGGCGTGTTGAGCATAGGCAAGAGAGAACGTCAGCTCACCTGGTGGCTAAATCGAGAAGTTAGCACTGTCTGTCGGGTAATTAGGTAATTAATCTACTAGCGCCACCTAGGTGTTGAAAATGTAAACATATTGAATCTAAGATGGCCAGCTCCAGCAAAGTATAAACAAACGACAAACGAAAAACCCACCAAGACGGCTGCATACGACGTAATGAGCAATGGTGTGGTGTTGGAGGGGGTGAGGTAATTGGGCTATTAAATATATTGGAAAGGGGTGTTGCGAACGCGACAAATTGGTAGAAAGAAGGTAATTGGAGGCGAGGGTGGAGCAATTGGGCAATTAAATATATTGGAACGGGGAATGGTGGGGGTGGAAGCCTTCGGAATTGAAAGTTTTTTTAATAATTCAATACATTTTTTATAATTTTAATAATACATTTTTAATAAATATTATAGTTAATTTTTATTTTTGTATGATTTTTGTGATGTTTGGGGGTTTCAAGGTTAAAGGTCACTAGGGTCAAGGTCAAATGTTACCGGGGTCAACGTAAAAGGTCGATGTCAGGGTCACATGTATCCAAGATGGCCACCGGCCGACCGGAAGAGCACGAACAGCTCCAACGCTCCGGTCCCAGGTCCCGATGTGCCAAAGTCCCCATAATACCTCTACTCAATGTTTAGATTTAAACACCCAGTAATACCAGCAATATAAATTCTTAATTGAAATTACTTTACTGGATTTATTGTAGCTTTTGTAGTTATTTTAACTGTGCCATGGAGTATGTCAATGATATTGGTTCATTGTTGTTGATACTGAACATTTATTTAGAAACTTCAAAGTAGGACGCGTTGAGTTAGGGTTCGATTGCGGGGAGCCATTTTTGTGCCAAAATATAGAGTCTGGAAAATATGTCAATGATACCGGCCACTCTAAACTATATTGTAGGAATGTTGAGATACGGTGATGAAGTAAATAAATGACAAATGTAGCCATTAAACCAGTTGCGAGGAAAATTTTATTCCATAATGTGCCCATCTGGTCCTTCAAGAAAGTTAACAATCCACCCAACTGTCCTTGCGATGTTTGTGTCCTTTTCCCTAAGAACGACGTAGGCGTGAACTTCACGGTTGGGGATAGCGAATGACGTTACTTTTTGGCGCAGATTGTTCTGCATTGCTACCATTTCATTACAAACCTCGTATTTCTACCGTTAAAGTCTTGCTTGATATTGGATAGAGCTATACTAAGATGTGGATGTCGATGGGCTATGCGTTCAGTATGTGATTCAGACACACGGCCATTTGTTATTTCCGGGGAGGGTTCTTGTCCAGGAGTGGTTTCGATGCTCGGGGCAGACGATTGATTGGAAGGAGGACAGAATCGGTAATCTGTTGGAGTAAGGTTCTCCTTAGTTTTATGTAAGGTGTCTGGACGTTCAACTGATGTGTGTAAAGTATGTATGACTGGATGATACGTTTGTAGGGCATAACTCGACTCCGTTCACCATTTCCATCCTCCAGTGAAGACTCGAGATGATTGTGGAACTGGAAATCTATTAGTGTTAGTTTTCCGCGTGCTCCAAGATTTCTACATTTAGAGGGTCTTCATAAACGGTCGTTTGCCTTTTGTGACTTCTGCTGCTGATAGCATTCCCATCGAGGCGCTTGTAGTAATATTGTACTGCAAGCCTCTTAGGTACTATCAGGAATAGTATTATTGGGTCTATTGGTTTTCGTTGGGCATCCATGTTTGTTTTGTGCTTGTCACGCCCACTCCCACAACATGATAGAACTAGCAACTGGTACTCACTGTTATTTGTTATTTATGGGCCACAAAAATATTTTCTATGTGTGAATTGTATGAATTTGATCTGGGAGATAACAGTATTTGGCTTCCAACACCAAAATATGTATGTTGTGTTGAATGTATTTTTTTCTGCGGATAAAACCTATATACACAGCTTAATAGAAGTTCACTATCCGAAAGAAATATGTCATATATATATATTTATTATTTACGAGTAATATATAAGTGTTTAACGTTAAGTTATACTTAAATTTTCAAGTCATGTCTTGAATATTCGCACACTGATCATCGTAAGTTCAGCGTTATGGAAAGCCATATTATGGCTCATGAGGTCAACAGCAATAATGACGTTAGCTTTAAAGCGTGTAAGATATAACAATAATTGATTAACTATTCCTTCTCTTTATTTATCTATTGTTTTAGACACCCTGCGTACCCCATCCGCGGCTTAACCTTACGCGGAAAAATTCGAATGGGCTCATTGGGTACGCAGATCGTTTATTGTGAACGTAAGAGCGGAAATGGGTGTTTGTGCAGTTTGTACAACACATTAACAGTAAACGCGACAAGAGATGTAGATCGAGCATTAGATACAAGAGTATACTGTATATTTTTCGGATGGGCCTCAATCCAAAACACTGCATCTTAGTGCGCTTTCGTAGCAAAATATGAGGCGTAAATTACTATAACACGTACGTAAACATATTGTAAGTGGACCAGGGAGAAGGTCTACAACACTTCTACACACCAAGCGAGGTTGCACGGTGATAACACATTCGACTCGCATTCGAGTGAACCTTGCTCTATCTCCAGTACGGCTATCCTGATTTCGGTTTTCCTTGACTCTTCGAAATCACTCCAGGTGAATTTTGATAATAATTTGTAATACAGAACATGGCGGACTTCCGCATTATAGTCTATTCACGGTTACTTCCAAATTATTTGAAGCCCTGCTAAAGTGCTACTTATATGATATTCTTCGCCTCATGAAAAGAAAGCTTAACCGAGTTTAGAAAATCACACCGAAGGGAAAATGCACCGCATTCAAGCGCACTCAGTGTGATAATATTTTGCATAAGAACTATTTCTTACAAGGCATTATGAACACACCTATTTTCTCCCTCTTTTCATTCATATTAATTATAAATGAAATATTATAATTTGTAGATAAAGTACATGTAAAAGTTCAACTTAACCAAAATTAAGGTATATCTATGAAAATACAATTATAAAACGCTTGCGATACATAACATATCTAGGAAACTACCAAGCACGTCATACAAATATTTGATTCAAAAAGTGTGAACAAACCGCGAATAATTAATACCAATTCTGCGAGTCACTGAATCCATCTCCAATGGTTTCCTGTTGACGACAACTTTAGAGCTGCGTTTGGCCAGACCCCAAACAAAGCGCAATGTTTCAGTCGTAAAGTTGTCGTTTGAAAACGGTTCAATATTTTTTAGCTGTGCCTGCTTACGAATTGTACATGTAAAATAAATTTTCACGCCCGAATGATAGTTTCCGTTTTCTGTTTCCGTCTCTAATGTGTTGTGAACATTGAACATTGAACATTGTCCGACGTGTTTTATAGACAATTTCTTGGGTATTTAGAGGTTGTATTTATTTTTGTGAGCCTGTATTGACATCTAGAAGGCAGGTCTAGTCAGGCCTGTTCCTATTTCTAGACCCTCCAAAGGGGACGCGGTGCCTGAGCCGTTAGCCTGCCCGCCTTCCACCAAGTCGAACCGGGTTCAATCCTCGGCCGGGTCACTCCCGGATTTTTGNGCAAAATAAATTTTCACGCCCGAATGATAGTTTCCGTTTTCTGTTTCCGTCTCTAATGTGTTGTGAACATTGAACTGTTGTCCGACGTGTTTTATAGACAATTTCTTGGGTATTTAGAGGTTGTATTTATTTTTGTGAGCCTGTATTGGCATCTAGAAGGCAGGTCTAGTCAGGCCTGTTCCTATTTCTAGACCCTCCAAAGGGGACGCGGTGACTGAGCCGTTAGCCTGCCCGCCTTCCACCAAGTCGAACCGGGTTCAATCCTCGGCCGGGTCACTCCCGGATTTTTGCATGTGGGAATTGTGCCGGATGATGCCGCTGGACTGCGGGTATTCTCGGGGATCTCCCGTTCCCCCCTCCCATTCCGGCGCTGCTCCATACTCACCTCAATCAGACCTCGTTATTAAGAACCGCCAAAATCTCTTCACTGTTAATCCCCAAATTATCTTACTTGATGGTCGTACAATCCAATCTTTGGTTTGATTTTATTATAGTTCAGTTCTATGTTAATGCATGTTAAAAATCAGTTGAAATTTAGTGTTATCGAAGAGTTTACTCCCGGTTAGTTTTACTTTCATCACAAAGAACTGTTAAGTCTCATACTGTACATTTCTAATTTCTATCTATTCGTTTCTACTGTGGAACATTTCTTTTACGAACCCATGTCGTTTGCTGAGATTCTGTCGAACTGACTTTCAACATAAGAGGCACCCTGCTTCGATAAAGAGTGAACATATTGAACGGCTATTCTAGTTATTCTCCCATTTCCCAATGCAATGATAAAAATAATTCATTGATGTTAACAGTTTTATTCAAATGAATATATTTGCGGGATGGTGGTAGTGTTTCAAAATTCGTATCGCCATAGTGTATTTTTTAAGAAAAAAAAATAGGCTAATACGAGTGTTTCACTGCCATTTTCAGGTATGAAATTTCTGGTACTTATTAATAAAATAAAAAAATGTTCTCGATTTTTTACAACAAGCAGATAACACACACTTAAAATTACACACAGAAATATTAAATAACTAGTAAAATGTAAATTTTATATTGTCAGTAATTAGAATACTATAAATCCGAAATTATGACGCAAAAACGAAGAATTTCTGCAAAAGATCTTCAAAGGCTCAGCTGCCCGGCGCTTGAACTGCGTTTGAAATTTTTTTTTTTTTTTACGAAACTATAAGACGTGCACCCAATGTGCTGAACTAAGAAAAGAATACACGATTCATATTTCAGAATATGCCTGTCGACTACTCCAACATGGTTAAAAACGGCTTTTTAAACACTGTATCTCAAAATATATGCTTTATACACAGGAAAAAAAATNCTACTCCAACATGGTTAAAAACGGCTTTTTAAACACTGTATCTCAAAATATATGCTTTATACACAGGAAAAAAAATTTCCGGCGAACCTCCTTAACTGTAATGGAATTTTTTAACCTACACACTGTATGGTAATAATACCACACGTCAAGCTGCAGATATAGGAATGTTTAGCGTCGCTAATATACAAAGTTGGGAACTTCCCTACGCATTTGACTGTCTCCTGAGCAACGTAGGGACGCTACAATGAATGCATAGGGGNTACAAAGTTGGGAACTTCCCTACGCATTTGACTGTCTCCTGAGCAACGTAGGGACGCTACAATGAATGCATAGGGGAAAACATTACCATTCCTGCTTTCTCACTATGCGTATACACNGACGCTACAATGAATGCATAGGGGAAAACATTACCATTCCTGCTTTCTCACTATGCGTATACACTGGTATGGTAAATTTCCGAATAATTTCTTAAAGTGTATACACACAAAAGTACTCCAGGGACATACACTGAACCTTGCTACAGACTTTCCATCAATAAAATTGTAGGGTCACGGCTTAAAGTCCCATAGGTACACGCAGCACGACGAGAACACTGCACGCCAGTTCAGAGCCCTGAGCGTAACGGCGATGGCGCACTTGTNCATAGGTACACGCAGCACGACGAGAACACTGCACGCCAGTTCAGAGCCCTGAGCGTAACGGCGATGGCGCACTTGTAGCGCGTGCCAGTGTAACCCTTATAACTTTTGCCCTTCTCGGCCTCAAACGCGAAAGAAAGCTCCAAGCNTTCCATCAATAAAATTGTAGGGTCACGGCTTAAAGTCCCATAGGTACACGCAGCACGACGAGAACACTGCACGCCAGTTCAGAGCCCTGAGCGTAACGGCGATGGCGCACTTGTAGCGCGTGCCAGTGTAACCCTTATAACTTTTGCCCTTCTCGGCCTCAAACGCGAAAGAAAGCTCCAAGCAGGCGGACCTCTTAAGCCTTGCGTGTCTAACAACATATTCGTCTTAGCTTGTGTTCACGGATTAATAGCGGTGGCTTATTTATCCGGTACATTGCAGAGGTTATCGGAAGTGCAAGGTTAAGCGGTCGTTGTAGTTTGTTACATAATATTGTGTTTGTGTGTCTATCGTCGATACGTCCGGTATGATAGATATTTTGACGATAAGCAGCAGTACTGATAAGCAGCAGTACTGATCGATTCTGTGCATATTTATGTTAGGCGGAATCCTTTAAGCTGATTACACCTACATTATAAACAAAATTCAGTAAACTTTTTTAACTGCAATGGGAGTTTTAACGTAAACATAATATGAAAAAATTTATATTATGTTAAAAATGTAAAAAAAAAAAAAAAAAAAAAAAAAAAAAAAAAGAGAGAGAGAGAGAGAGAAAATTCAAGGAAGCTAATATGGAAGTACGACCAAATGGTGAAGGGGAGGGGGGACTATACCATTCATGCTTTCTCAATACGCGTAAACGTTGATGTAAAATTTCGAGCAATTTCTTAGTGTGTGATCTGCTATCCTGTAAGGAAGGCCGTGCAGTCGTATTACGGCAATATGTCCGTTATCCAAATTCGTATAAATAATGAATTCGTGTGAACCTATAATTGCAATGAAGACAACACAACAGCTCACCTTTATATATATAAAATTCGTGAAATTGTTATTATTCAGATTAAAAACAACGAATCTCTCTGAGAATCCTAAAAGGGCAAAAAAAAAAAGAAAATATTAAGCAAAGGTTTACATTAATTGTTATTAAAACGAATCGTTTAGAATGACGTACGTTTGTGAGAATAATATAGCACTGGAACGTAGTAACCGCTTGAAATCTTCAGGATTTGGACAGTCATGAAGATGACTCGAGTGCACAGTGATAATTTTCTGGACTTTTACAAAAAAAAATAAACCTTTGAAAATCAGTTACGATTTCGTCGTGGAGTCTAACGTTACAAGAAAAGCACATTGCTCTATATACAAAACGAATTTTATATCCCCATGTTTATTATAAGTATGAAGTCAACAGGGCTTAGTTATTAAAATACCACAGTTTTATAAATTGCACATCAACATCTCTAATTTACATGCAGTGTCACAAAAATTATCTTGGCAGCTAGCTTCCGAATAATTGCTTTTAAAAATACAACACTTTCTTCTGCATTACGTCTTTTCGGTGATCTGAACTACACAGCTGCTGCCTTTAAGCCTTTCATAATGTATAAAGCAGGCCCGTCCAACACACGGCCCCCGGGCCACCATCCGGCCCGCGTAGGCCCTACATCCGGCCCGCGAGCTAGTTAAAATTTTTAAAGTCATAGCATAGATAGATGATGACATATAATAGACAAATATTGCGCAAACAATCTTTAAAAAGTCTCTTAGATAATATGTTTATTTTATCGACTACGAATAATATTCACATGTTTGTAGGCAAGTAAATAATGTTTACCTACGATTTATAAACAATAACACGAACTGCGCTTCTTAGGTATTAAATCCGCGCGTGCACTGAGACGCGCCCCACCCTCTCACCTCACCTTCGCGCTCGTAGCACCGCCGCCGTGTCGCTCGCTCAAAGTCACTTGGCCGGCAAAGTTTGTCACGACGTGAGTAATTACTTATTTGGTTTGTTTTGTTCGATCGCGATTGTGTTTCATTTGTAAATTAATAGTGAATGAAGTTTCTTGTAGTGAAAAGTGGTGAATAAACGTAGGTACTTAATTTAAATATTAACAAATAGATGAAGTATATTTATTTAATTACGGTTAACGATTGTCTTTTGTTATCCATACCTACATTGTTTGAGTAAATTTTGAGATACATATTTACTTAAGTAGGTGCATAATTTTGTGTTGTCTTATGGTTGTTTCAGATCAGGATGTCAACAGAGAAAAAGCGTAAAGTTGACACAGAATGTCGAATATTTAAAAACAGTTGGACTGAAGACTTTTTTGTCACAGAACATAATGAAAACATACTGTGTCTTATATGTAATCACAAAATAGCAGTTTGCAAGGAATACAATGTTAGGCGGCATTATTCTACAAAACACGCTTCTAAATACGATACGTACAAAGGTCAAATTCGAGTCGATAGTGTAAATTCGTTGAAGCTAAATATGATCGGTCAACAGGCGTTGTTCAAAAAACCAAAAGAAAACTCCGAGACAGTTACAAAAATTAGTTTCATGATAGCAGAAGCTATTGCCAAACGAAGTAAACCCCTATCTGACGGAGAATTTGTCAAGGAGTGTTTGGAGATATTTACATCGGTAGCGTGTCCGGAGCAGAAAGCAGTAGCTAAAAATATAAGCTTGTCACATCAAACCATAGCAAGAAGAATTGATGACATGGCCATAGATATTGAATCATCTTTAAAAACACAATTGAAGAAATGCGTTTTTTACAGTTTCGCTCTCGACGAAAGTACTGATATGTCGGATACGGCGCAGTTGGCAGTTTTCGTGAGAGGAGTGACAGAAGACTATACCGTGGTCGAGGAATTACTTGATTTGCGTCCAATGAAAGATACAACGACAGGAAAAGATATCTACGAAGAAGTAAAGAGTTGCATAGAAAAATATGAACTTCAAATCGAAAACCTTTGCGGCATTACTACAGACGGTGCACCAGCAATGACAGGAAGAGTAAATGGTTTTGTGGCTTTACTGCGGAAGAGCATCAAACACATGTTTATCCAGCATCATTGTATTATTCATCAAGAACAGCTATGTTCAAAAGTTCTTGAACTGAAGCACGTGATGGATAAAGTAGTGCGGACCGTTAATTTCATACGCGCAAGAGGACTCAATCACAGACAGTTCCAAGCTTTTCTATCTGACGTAGGTTCAGATCACGAAGACATAGTGTACTTTAGTCGCGTTCGCTGGCTCAGCAGAGCAACCACACTGAAGCGATTCTATTCGTTGCTTGATGAAATAAAAACTTTTCTTGAAAATAAAGACCAAGAATTTAGTTTTTTAACTGATGAGCAGTGGTTGGCTGATCTGGCTTTCCTGGTAGACATAACTAAATACCTCTCTGATCTTAATCTAAAACTGCAAGGAAAAGATCAACTATGTACGCAGTTATATGAACATGTTCAAGCTTTCACAAAGAAGCTCCTATTATTGGAGAAACAGCTGGAACAAAAGCAGTTGGCTCATTGGGAGACCTTGTCTTCAAGAAACCAAGAGACGTTGGAGTTAGGCAAGTACGCATCATTACTGCAGAGGTTGAGGAATGAGTTTGATGAGAGATTCGCAGACTTCAAATTACAACTGCCCACCATGAAAGTCTTCCAAAATCCCTTTGATGTTGAAGTTGAAAGCGCCAGGCTAAACCTACAGTTGGAATTGATTGAAATACAAAGCAATTCTCTTCTAAAAACCGCATACGATGGTTGTCTTCCGAATGGGTTGGTTGAATTTTACAAAAAGTATGTTGACCAAAAACAATACCCAAACATGACCAAATTAGCTCTTCAACAAATTTCCTTATTTGGTAGTACATATACTTGTGAACAGCTTTTTTCCCGCATGAAACACAACAAATCCAAAACAAGATCATCATTATCAGACATCCATCTTACAGGCATTCTGCGCATAGCCACATCTAAAATATCAGCTGACATAGATGCCCTGAGTAAACAAAAAAAATGTCAGGTATCTCATTAGATTGGTTTTGATTTATTTAAGTGTAAGCATTGTAAAACTAAGGTTTTCTTTTTAATAAATTATCCATATTGCATAATATAAAAAATTCCGTTTTATTTACATTTATTAATATTTTAAAGCTCACTTTGCTATTGGGTATTTCTTTTGGCCCGCTATGGTTACAAACATGCTTGACCTGGCCCGCCGCAAAATTATGTTGGACACCCATGGTATAAAGGCATGATAAACAATTTTCCCCTCTCCCCACTTTTGGCAAATTTCATTGCCGCCAAGGGTCTTCGTCGTTCCGTAAGCAAACCTTCGGAATGTGGAGCTTCTTTGAAGTAAATGTTCTCTCTGTTTTTATAAAAATAATAAAAAATTAAAATAAAAAATTGCCAGCACGACTAGTACATTTTGGATCATGACTTAATTTAAAAGTATTGTCCGCGCATGCGTATACCCACATTTGTTTCTCCACCCCACCCCTCCCCGCCTCATGCACCATATATAATTTATTTATTTTTCATTAATTATTCTGTTGGCTGACTCGGTTGAGTAGCGGGTAATATTGTTGCCATTTTCCCGAGGAGAAGAGTAGATATCAGGTGTAGCTTGAACCACTTCTCATATAATTAGTGCACAAATCTAATAATAAAATAAATGTAAAATTTTTAAAATTGATTTTTAAAAAATATATTATACAAACAACTAAAATAAAAAATTAATCTCATAAAATTAATGACGAAGGTAATCCTTAATTAATCTACCGAGTTTTTTGTTATAGCCATAAAATTTACAAATACGTTTAGAAAATAAACTCATGATTTAAATTTAAAAACTCAAAAGTTGCAGGGTATCTGATGGGCAATTACAAATAAAGTTACAAACGAAAGTAACAAATCGCGGAAAACACGACACTGATTTAGAATTAAAATTGCTTTGAAAAATAATTTTCAATAATTAATTTAAAATAATTTAATTTAGTTGTTTGGATAAATATCAAAATTATACAAAAAGTGGTCCAAGCTACACCTTATGTATAGTACTGCTTGGGGGAAACCGAGTTCGATTCCTGGCACTGCGGAAGGCAACTGAAAACCATCCATACCATCCTCCTGTCTAGCTGTCGGGGACGTACCGCGCTTTCCGTCACCGCGCTGTTGCCTCGGGGTTAGTACTTGCCTTCTGGCTGCCAAACTTTGTCATCATCCGCAATTTTGACAGTATTATCACGTGCCTAGCTGCGAATAGTCTGTTCGCTGTTAACTGAGCACTTTTGACTTTTCCTGTCCTTCCGCTACCTGTATGTAGAGTTTACATTGCCACTTGCCTTATGGCTGTATTCATGCGCCAGTCGAGAGAAAATGCGGCATTGTTTGGAAACCAAAGGTGGACTCATGACCTTACGTTGAATCAGTCAGTCGCCCGTCCGTCCGGCGGTCACGTGATCGTCCACCAATCACAGGGCAACTTATTTTCTATCCGTCAATCCGTCAAATATTTCTGAAACTTTAACTTTCGACGGACCGACGGATGGGCCACCGCCTCCTGACGACATTCCGCAGATACGCACTTTGAAATAAAATGCAAGGCAGTGGATCTATGTTTAAAACCTTTGCTAATAAATTCAGGAATTTAAAATGTAAACAACAATTCTGTATAAATTCTTATCACGTAAAAATATTATTTCCCCAAAATGTTTATCTCTTGAAAATATATTTCCAACCAAAATATACCTCTAACTAAAGAAAGATCACGATGTTAAGTTGTAACACTGAATTTTTGATGCACAGAAGGATTGACGGACGACGGATTGCTGTGAGTCGCTTTCAACTGACGGTCGAAAAACAGACTAATGACTGACTGACGGGCGGGCGACTGACGGAAGCGATGGATGGTTGTGAGTCCAGCTTAAATGTGTTACTAATGTTTCAGTTCGTACTCTAATATGTGTGAAAACATTTATATGTTATAAATTGAAGCATTATACACAATACAGCGCAAAGTCTTAGAAATGTTTTACTTAGTTTGCTGCCAACTTTATTCGAAGCCTATATGCCAGTGCGTACTGTAGCATATATGCAGTTAACGACAGTAATATAGATTTTTTTTCAAAGGTTGACTTTAAAAGTGCTCACATCACCGTGAACAGCCTACACTTTTCAAACTTCATTGTAAACAATTATCAATTGGTTACAAAGAGCTGAAAGTTAAATAAACGAAATGGTTCCAACAACAATTTGCTATTTCAGTTGAATTTTGAGCTCGTCATTTGCATATTTGGGGTACACTGGACACGGTAGGTGTAATTTTGAAGGATTGACACATATACGTTTGTTATTCATTGGGCTTATGAACTTCTAAAATTATAGAACGCTTTCACTCTAGTAACCCTCGATAGCATAAGTCGCGCTGATAGCTGACATTCAGTCCCGATATGCACATCCTGACAACATTAATCGCAAAATACTTTTATGCAGTGTCAAAGGCAAAATTTAACCCACCTGCACAATGTATACATTCGGAAGTATGCAATAAATTAATCCAGAAAATACGTTGGATTTACGCAGCCGTTAAAAAAAATCCACGGGCATTTAACGTAGCTCGAGGAGAAAAGGTGGCATGCGAGCGTAGCATCAGTGCTGCTACTCATTTGAAAGATTTTGAAGTACAGTTATCGTACCATGTACCCGAAGTTACGTGGTGGCGTAATATTCGTACACTTTAAGGTACCTTTATAAATGCTGTTAACGATAAAGTGAGCACTTTATAAATCAACCTTTGAAAAATGTCACTGCCACTACCTGAGAATAATTTAACGGGCACACTGACAGATATGCGCCGAGTAAAGTTGGTAACGAAAGTAGTTCCATGTCTTGACGTCGAACTGAAACTGTTACAAAAACATTTGTGAATAATGAAATTATATTTTTTACTTTCTGTTTTTTTAATGCATATAAGAGTAAGAATTTGAAAATTTGTAAAATATTTACTTCTACAATAATTTCCCAGTTTCACATGACCAACGCATGAATAAAGTGATAAGGCCCATGGGAATGTTTATTTTACATACGGCGGAAGAAAACACAACGACCGTACAAAATGATCTTAAGCAGGCCTTTTAAAAGTGTTCAGTTTACCATGAACAGCCTTTAGTAATGAGCAAATTAAGTTTCAGAGCTACCTATTCAGAGCCAGCGTACACAACTGGGCACATTATGCATGGGAAGGTTTTTTTTTTCCAGCCGGTATTGTACCCAGAAAGGGTTAACATCCAGTGATCTGCCTTATGGGTAACGTATACGTAAACCTTGCTTCTTTCCCAGGTATTACTAAGGTTTAGTCTACTCAGGTTAGGAACAAAACGTGATTTCATATGGGAGAGTTTGGCATAGGGAGAATTTCCGCAGCTAAGTTCGCAGTGTTGCAAAAGATAAGTTTAAATTAAAATTTTAAGTTACGTGAATTATAAAAAAAAAAGATTTTATTTAGTTACGAAGTTATTTTATATTTGATTTATTATTACAATTATCCTGTTTTTTAACGTAGAAAATAGAGAAAATCTGGCAAATGCCGACACTTGCGCTTATCTAGTGGCGAACATTTTGGTTGCTAAACTTTAACATTGATCTTCCCAACGTGCAGTAGAAGTAACCTTAGTTATACAAATTGTTTAAATTACTATGGCCAAACACAGAGCCTACAGCTCATTGACTGAGTTACCGTAACAAGTGTTCTATGGCCTTAAGTATAGCACGCATAAAAAAATCGCATTTGCAAAACCTGAAACCACGAGTAATTTGCGTCTGAAAGTGTTAAATAATTTATTATTTTGTTCTATAGATTTCTTAATGAGCAAAATGCTTTTGTAACGTAGAATACTGTCAAGTTTACATTTGCTTTTACAAAGTTTACAACATTGCAGAAGTAAAATTTTGACATATTCCACTTCACTAAACGAAAAAAAAAAACAACCGGATATTATGTTTACAAAACGTGTATTCTCTTTATAAAACGTTTCTGTTAAAAACTTGCANAAAAAAAAAAACAACCGGATATTATGTTTACAAAACGTGTATTCTCTTTATAAAACGTTTCTGTTAAAAACTTGCATTTACACTTAAAATTAACAAATATACATAGTACTTCAGAGCAAAATAATTTATCAAACATTTTCAGTCCTGCAATTGGCTATAATTTATATTAGCTTTTAAAAATCTACAAGAATGCAGAAATAAATGTTAACACCAGTCACTAAATGGAAATGAACAATTACATAACACACTTTTAAAACAAAAATCTGTAACTTAACACTTTGTATGCTGGCGAAACAATATTTCGTCAACAGAGTTATATGGAGTATGCCGAAATTTTAACGACGACCCGAATTCCTTTGAAAAGATTGGAGACGTAATATTATCTCGCCAGTAGCTTTCGTGGCGTCCTCTGCAACGTAATAAATAACACGTCGGCAGCACTCAATGTGTAAATTACGCAAATGAGTACAATGGATTATATAGTCCATTAATGGTTACTTTCAGTTTTTTTGAAGCCATACTGAAGTTCTTCTTTCATAATATTCCTCCGCCACATGCAAACAAAGCTTAACTGAGTCTAGAAAATTACAGCAAAGGACAACTCACCGCATTCGTGCGCACTCAATGTTAAAATATTTTGCATAAGAACTATTTCTTACTAGGCATTACAAACACACCTATTTTCTACCTGTTTTTATTCACATTCATTATAAATGGAACATTGTGATTTAGTGATAAAATATTAGTGAAAATTCAATTTAACCAAAAATAAGAAACTTATTTTAACACAGGCATAAAACGCTTGTGATACATGTCATGTTTAGGTAACAACAAAACACGTAATGATGGGTGAATATAAGTTACTCACTTTTAGCTTGTCTTAAACGTCTGCAAATGTNAGGTAACAACAAAACACGTAATGATGGGTGAATATAAGTTACTCACTTTTAGCTTGTCTTAAACGTCTGCAAATGTGTAGCGCACCCAAACTGTTTAATAAAAGCCTGTATATACAGAATGTTTGAAAACTCAGTGCCCAAACTTTAGACATAATGTCTTTTGACCAATAGTAACAGAAAAACCATATACACTTATATCCGGAAACGTATTTTTATATGAAATACTTACTTGTGTTCAAAGTTGCGGTGTACAACACCTGTAAAACATGGCGGTGCAATCATGCATGTAGAACAANAGGTAACAACAAAACACGTAATGATGGGTGAATATAAGTTACTCACTTTTAGCTTGTCTTAAACGTCTGCAAATGGGTAGCGCACCCAAACTGTTTAATAAAAGCCTGTATATACAGAATGTTTGAAAACTCAGTGCCCAAACTTTAGACATAATGTCTTTTGACCAATAGTAACAGAAAAACCATATACACTTATATCCGGAAACGTATTTTTATATCAAATACTTACTTGTGTTCAAAGTTGCGGTGTACAACACCTGTAAAACATGGCGGTGCAATCATGCATGTAGAACAAGTTGCATTGGTCGTAGGCGTGCTACGCTAATTTACTACATTCGTAGCGTCACGCGCCTACTTCTTATGCAACTTGTCCTTCATGCATGATTACACCGCCTTGTTTTGCAGGTGTTTTACACCACAAGTTTGAACACAAGTAAGTATTCGATATAAAAACACGTTTCCGGATATAAGTGTATAGGGCTTTTGTGATACTATTGGTCCAAATAAACTATGTCTGGAGTTCGGGCACTGAGTTCCTGAACACTCTGTATAGTTAAAATTGATAATGCATATACGAAACGACTTCAAGTAGTAGTATTCTTGTTGATACCCGCAGTCTAGATGGATGAATGTCATGTGTCTCGGGTGGCAAGGGAAGTGTGTTGGCTTGACTGTTGGGTGCGGTATGTTGGCAGGAGCTGGATCACACGGGGCTGGCCGCTCTCAAGATCAAGGAGGAGCCGTACAGCGTCCTGCAGGGAGAGTCCTGCACCACCACGAGTCCAGGACACATGCACGACTCCTACAAATCGCCGCCAGGTACGTGCGTGCGTTCTTCCTGCTCCCGTCTCCTTGTCAATTCTGCCTCGGCACGATCTGCCACAGTCGTAGGTGGTAGAGTGCATATCGCGCCAGATGCACGGCAACAACTGTCCGTCTTTCAATATTGGACTTCCCGTGACCTGGTTTCGATGCAATTAGAACACACTCAAGTTATTCAGAATATTTTATTCATGTAAAAGGTATGGGTATTTAAAAAATCCAGGCGTAAACAAACACGTCTATCACTGTTGAACATGTAGTTTTGACAGCTCAATCTTGGGGATGTTCGCAGAGGACACAAATTCATCTACCTCATCTTTAGTCGGCCCTGTACTACTGTCGCGAGTTCTTTTGCAGAAAATAAACAACTGCGATCTGCACGGTAGAGTCACAGAACATGTATCTGTGACGACGAATGTGGAGTCCATTTGAAACTTTGTACGCGGCCACTTTGCGTGTGTCATGTAATTCTCGAAGAAAATTTCTAACAGTTGCTTAACTTTGAACGGTAAACAAGACTACTGATTTTCCACCATCGATATCGAATATGGCATTCTTTATACTTTTTTGTGCGTCCAAGTTTATTGNGGTAGAGTCACAGAACATGTATCTGTGACGACGAATGTGGAGTCCATTTGAAACTTTGTACGCGGCCACTTTGCGTTTGTCATGTAATTCTCGAAGAAAATTTCTAATAGTTGCTAAACTTTGAACGGTAAACAAGACTACTGATTTTCCACCATCGATATCGAATATGGCATTCTCTATACTTTTTTATGTGTCCAAGTTTATCGTGTGGTGAGAAACTCACAAACTCCCGAATGTGGTTCAGATATGCCTGTGCTATCGCGTGGCTAGCAAGCTCGATTTTTCATTATCGGACTACACATCCAGAGCATGATGATTATTATCACCACCGTGGAGACACTTGTCCTCTTTTTAGTTACGTCTGAATTTAGATGTCAATGACTTCCCCCGTCTCACTCCCTTCTTAGGCCCTAATTTTACCACTTTTTACCTCAGCAAGGTACTCCGTAAGAAGCCTACACTGGCACTGGCTATATAGCCTGCTGCACAAATTTTATAAAACGGGAAAAAAATTCAGTGAGTCAATAAATTATTACCTATAAAGATACATTACGAGAATTACAACTTTACTGTGAAATATGTCGAATATTTTACCTAGCTTTATCTAATGTTTAACTAAATTTAAAAATCTAATTTATTTATTTTACTTAAACGCCAAAGAGACCTCCATCCTATTATGAACCTAGCTACACCTAGAGGATGCAGCAAAGACTGTATTAATATATGTGCTTTGTTTTATGCCATTCTTTGATCAAGTTTTATAAATTATGAATACTTTATTTTAAATTTGCTTTGTGTTTTAACGTTTGGATGCTTCACGGGACTTCATATATTGATACATTGCACGTACAAACTTTCCTTTTAATTGAGAAAGAATTTCATCAAATCAACCAATTCTATCCTAAATGCCTGAACTGATCATGACAACAATAGGGAGGAAGCGGCATGGGAATAGCATGTAAACGCAAATTCGATAAGGGAGATAACGAGATATATATTGAGTTTAAATTGCACGCCGCCAATGTGCTTACTATTCTTCTTTCATTTCACATACACGAACTCTTCGATAAAGATCCCTGGCTTCATGCGCGTACCTGTACTCATTTTTATAGTCTTAATGTAATCTTAAACGAATTTTATTTCGTTAGATTTTTACATGGCTCAGGATTATTTTACTTTTACTATAATTTCAAACGATTTTCAACTGCCGTGGGGTAATTGAATAACGAAATGATTACTGCTGTCACTAAATCTTACTCTTACGATTTGTAGAGTTAATACACTCAGCATATTTTCTTCAGACGAAAAAAAAATAGTTGCACAAATCCGATAAGGGCGATGTTGAACTCACATTTGTGACACCGTGTTAAGCTCACTGCGTATTATTTCTAATGCTGGGTATACACCTTTCAAAATACTCTGTTTAACCCGGTATTTAAATCAGTCCTTGAGCTACGAAGAAATTTTAAACAAAGAACTCTGGGACAGAACTCAATCACGCACATACTCGATCACTTTTTAACTGTAATTTTACACGCAGAAACGGTACAAATCCACCTGAGCCGCTGGATGCTATATTGTAGGAAAATTAAAATACTCCAAGCTATTTAAATATCTAATGTAATATCTGCATGTGTAATAAACGGTATAGGAACTTAACCTAGACCCAGTAGGTATACTTGACGAATTACAATACTATAAGTACAGTGTAAAATGCTGTAGCTAATTGGAATAATAAAGCATTATATTGCACTGTATTGTACAGCAATAACAAAAATGTTCTTCTTTTTCGAAATAGCAATGGAATGCGCAAACGATTCAATGAAAAAAGCACGAGAAACACAGGTTACTGCTTACAGGCTCCGTAGTACGTAGAATATGAAGACAGAAATAGTAAGAAATACATGACCGGTTCAGTTTCCCTTCTAATTAATAGTATTCGAAAGATAAGTGCCATTAAAGGATCTTACCACAGCGGACGTAATTTACACACAGTAATTTATTCCCTCACGTTTAGGTATAAGCAATATATTGGAAGCTAGTTGTCAAAAAATTTCCATATGGTAAGCTTCTACATACAAAATGTTGCATAATTAAAATAATGTTGTAAAAGTATCATTAATAATGTACATCAACCCAAGCGTTCCGTTTTAATATACATTTATCTTATTACTCTCTCTGGTCGCCTCCTTACATGCTTAAAATAAACAATAAGGCATAAAGAATAAAAAATTTATTTTAAAAATAAAGTTGTAAAAACAAAGAAAATAATAACAATATACACTAAGTTACAACATCTGTCCAATTAAAAACGAAACACCATTTAAAACCAGACGCTTGGCGTTATAATGTATGGAAATGTTTAGAAATACTGTTATTCTAAGTCGTAACTTCTGCTCACTCCAGGTTACAGTTGCTCCTCAAATATAGAAGGCATTTCTGGAGCAAATAATATCAGTGTATTTGAGAATATAACGTCAAGTGTCTGGTCTTAAATGTTGTGTATAATGTATAGTTAAAAAACGTGATTTTGTGAGTTTACGAAAGGCTGTAATTCTACAAGGATACGTCTGTTAAAAGTATATTATACGAGTGCCGGACGCAGGCGATGCAGTAGGCTGGCTACTACAATTTTGTTTTCACAGAAGTTCACAGTGGTGAATGTCGTGTGTCGTTAGTGAAGTGCGGTGAAGTGGAATGCTCGCCTGCAGGTCCTAATCAACGCGCGCGCTAACTGTAACCGCACGGCGGCGAGTCCTACGTAAACGAAAACATTTCCGAATTAACGACCGAGCGAGGTAGAAACCTTTAAACTCGCATTAGGGTGGGCCAGGGTTCGGATCCCGGTCCNTTTCCGAATTAACGACCGAGCGAGGTAGAAACCTTTAAACTCGCATTAGGGTGGGCCAGGGTTCGGATCCCGGTCCTGCTTCTCTGAGCAACCTGCTCCGTCTCTGATGACCTCGAGGTGCCTCGGTGGTGTAGTCGTTAGACTCTTGCCTCCCACCAAGGCGAACCAGGTTCGATTTCCGTTCCGGCGGGGTCGGATTTTCGCATGTGGCATCGTGCCGGACTATGCCGCTGGTCGACGGGTTTTCTCGGGATCTCCCCTCCCCCCGCCCAAATTTCTCCACCCACTTCTTCACTCACTCTAATGACCTCGCTGTCAACGAGACGTTAAGCCCTGCCTATCTACCGAATCAACGACGCCGTGACGGAAAGACACTGCAGCATCGTTGTGCGCGCCTGAAAGTAGGTGTTTCGGCAGACACGCCGGAAACAGCGGGAGATCGAAGAGCCTCGATGGTTGGCGTGGTAAAACGAGTTCCACATCGTGTTGAGAACTGTCCTGGGGCAGATCCACAGTTATAGCAAGAGTGCTGTTTCGAGGATCATCAAAGAGAAACTGCTGTACCCCTACCACGTTCAGCGAGCTCGTGCGCTCAACGAGGCCGACTATTCGCAACGGGCAACTTTATGAATTGATGTGCGCCAGCAGTGTGTTAGCGATGCGTGAGAACATTGTGCTCTGGACTGACGAGGCGATGGTCACACGGAGTTTCATCAGAAACTTTCACAATACTCGCGAGTGCGCGGATGAGACGTTGAAAGTCATAATACTGTCACGAAAAAAAACGTCAACCCTGCTTTAAATGTATGGGACCAGATTGCTGGTGATGTTAGTGGTCCCGGTCAATGGCTAAACCTCCTGGTACTTCCTGGAAAATGATTTACCTTCTCTGTTCGAGAATGGCATCAAGGAAGAAAGAGTAAGCTGAATCATCCGCATAAATACTAATGTTTTCTTTTTCATATCATTCGTGCTCTTATGTGCCACTTGTATAATTCGAACCAAACGCATACTGTACAGTGTGCATCTGTCAAGCGAATATAGTGTACAGAAACCTCACATCCTTTTCTACCAAACTGAATATCATAAACGGCATGGCTAAGGATTTGCGGTTAAAACCCTGCTTATGTAAATTTAAGTTGTTTGCATATTTACTAGAGTAATTTTTTAAAATAAAATTTGGTTAAATTCAAACTGGTAAAAGTATTTTATTCGTCTATATGGGTTTGTCTTTCATAAATTAAACTGTAAACAAACACTTTCATCATTGTTGACCATGTGACTAACAGTTGTTCTGGTTTGGGGTAGGTTGATATGTGTGTACATAAGCAGGTGACGACGAATTGGTCTACCTCATCTTTAGTCTATGGCCGTGTTCGAATTGACACTTTAAGTTTACTAACAAGTCATATGAGCAGAATTACTCGACTAAAATGATGACTTATTTGGTATTTTAGTAATTGGTGAGTGAGTGAAAAGATTTGGCTGGCTCTTAAAATCGAGGTTTTGAGAGCCGATGAGTAGGGACACCCAAATTTCGCGAAAAGATTTCTCGACCAGTTGTATTTCATAACAGTGAAGCTCAGATCCACTTTCTTTATTGGATGATATAAGTGTCTCAGACATACAGTATCGGAGTTGCCTAATTCTGGTTGGTCAGTCAAGTATGAAAATGTATTCTCACAAAGAAACTCCGCCAATAAGAAAAAAAATAAAACTGCTGGTATGCCCGTAGTGTATTGAAATCTAGCATATGCGTAAATATTTTCGCGAAATTCGGGTGACTCTACCGATGAGGGTGAATCGAAGTTAGTATGGAGCAGCGCCGGAATGAAAGGGCGGGGGAAACGGGAGAACCCGGAGAAAACCCACCGACCTGCGGCATCGTCCGGCACGATTCTCACATGCGAAAATCCGGTTGCGACCCCGCCGGGAATCGAATCCGGTTCGCCGATTTTAGTATTTAGTATTTAACGAAACTTACTAGAATATTAAACTACCAAATTGCAACCATCTTTAAACAATCTACTATGGAAGGCGTCCAAATGGAAATCTACTAAATACTAACATACTAAAAGGCCAATTCGAATACGGCGTAAGAGCATCGGGCCTGGGCGCCATACCGACTAGTGGTGGAGCGGCGGGCGACTGGCTGGGTGGGCGGGCGACCGTGGCGACACAGCGCGGCGCAGCAGGAATGTGTCAGTGCCCTGTGNGGCGCGGTGCAGCGGCGCAGCGGTGCACGGGATGCACGCGCGCTGCAGTTTAACTGTGCGTCCCCGCCGGCACGCCTCCCGCAGCTGCTTATTCGCGCCGGGACCCTCCGCTGCGCCCGTCCGACCGCCCTGCGTGACGTCACCGCCTGCAACCAGACCCTATTTTAGCACGTCGTCGCCACCGCCGCCGCTGATTTCGCAACTTTGCTCTTGTAAGCACCCTCCCTTAGGCACAGCGCACACTGCTCGTAATTACCTACTTAATTCCGTTATCAGATTCATGCAGGTATCTCCACGTTCTTGTGAATGATAGTTACGATGGTAGCACATGATCGTACGCAATATGCTAATAAACAGGGGCGGATCTAAGGGGGCTAAAGGGGCTTAAGCGCCACCCTTTTAAACTTTTAATTTATACTTGTTTATTATTGAAACCAAGTACGTGTTAATAATTCACTATTACTACGTGCAATCAGTGTCATACCCAGAAAATTGTGAAGAGTCCACAACAATATATTTTTTTCTCAGTGATAATACGACCGGGCGCTAACACGATGATTGTTTATGAGTTTACGAGGAAAAAAAAACCTTTTTTTACTTTAGTGGTTAGCCTGCAGGAAAATGCTGATCTCTTTGAAATAAAAAATGAGTAAATCATTCAAAAAATAAACTTACGTTGCTGCGTATTATTGCGGTTTGTTTATGAGTTGTGACGCCAACCATGTTTGTTGCTTCCGAAAACAAAGCGGTTACAAGAATCTTCGTATTTTTCGAAGCAGAAGTAAGTTTCATTCTACTCAGGTTGGGAAGCTCAATACTAATATATTTTTGCAAATAAAAATTTTTGATGCCAGGTAGCACTAGAACACCGGATATGGTAAACAAATGGGTAGGTGCAATATTCGTAAAATAAATATATTTTTGCAAAATCTTCCGGCTTATATTATGATACAACATACAAAAAGGAAAACTTAGCTTTTTGCACTACAGTAGAAATTTAACTAAAACTATGAATATGTTGTTAAATATTCGGTCGTAAAATTGTATTTTGCAAAATTCTGAGTGACAAAATTTCTTTATTTAAATTATATAACGGAATCCAAAAATTCCTTTTGATGACAGCTATCTTTATTACACCCTTAAATTCGTAACAGCCTTTTTTTTTTTTTTTTACTAAAAAGAGCATGTTTACGAAATCTCATTGCCAAAGACATTGTATTTTTTGAAACACAAACTTATACACACAAATAAACAACATTTCTCAATATACTGTACAACCGGCTTAAAAGTGGCCCCTTTATCACACCAGCATACCTTGCGGCGGAAATTTTTCAATTCGAAATTCTCCCATAAGAAACACCATTTTCTTCCCAACCTAAGTAGACTTAACCTTAGCAGAAGTAGCAGAGCCATATGCGTACTGAGCATTTATGCCAGTGCAGCACACGTTATGAGAAATATGATGTGTTCCTTTTGCCGAATTGCTAACGCTGCTTTCGTCGTAGTTGCCGTTAATACAACTATTACGCCACTTACACAAGTTCAATTAAGAAATTCAGCACCGAATTATCAATAGCGTCAACCGGACGTTGATGAGGGGTTGCACAAGAGATAGTTGCGAGGTCAATGGCGGTGCTAGCGACGTGCTAGCATGGGTCTGTTTGTTGGCCCATTCAGACGCAGCGTACACAATTGTGTACATTACGCACGCGTAGGTAATTTCTGGTCTGTACTGCACACTAGCTCAATGTCCAATGATCTAACCTGTGGGTAAATGATTCGCAAACCGTCATAATTGGTTCATACTACTGTAGCAGAACATACAGCCTACAGCTATTTGACTGTGACAACGAAACAAGTGTTGTGTAGACTTAAGTACAGCACGCATCATAATATTTTTTGTTTGTAACGCCTGAACCCGTGAATTAAAGAGGGTCTGAAAGGGTTAACTGCGAACTGTCTGAAAATAACTCTGTTTAGCCTTGACGAAAATCTATTTTCAAGTAAAAATAAAAATTCGTGTATCTCATTATCTTGTTATACAACGATCTCTGTCTTACATCCTTGCTAGCAAAAAGTGCTGATTAGGACAATTACTTTGAAATGGAATTTTAAATCGCTTATGTTATAACAAATATTATATTTAAGAAGTAAACATTAAATAAAAAACAACCAGATTGATTTCAAGGCCTAAAATATTTGCGAGTATCCCATAACATGCTCCAACTTAATCCATAATGGTGTCGCAAAGCTCATTTGTTGATTTAACATGCGATGTCCGATCAATTCTTTCCGGTTTCGGAACGGAACTGTAACGATGTATATAAGTAAGTAACTATGTATATCAGTAAGTAACCTCGTAGATGCCCTGCTAAAAAAATTAGACATTTTAGCTATAGATATATTTTGCCATCGTAACAAGGCATTGCAAGATAAAATACAAACTAGAGGTTGTCGCTTCCTTTATAACATCGTACGCTGTCACAAAGCCGAAGTAAAACCGGCGTGTCATTGACGAAATTTCTGCTTTTCCAGATCACAAGCCTCATGAACTAGAAAACTGTAATAATGCAGAATTACAGGTTGAAAAAAACCTTTTCAGATTTGCAGTACTTTAAAGCTGTAATATAAGAAACTTGTGCTACAGCGAAATGAAAATATTGGGTTATGTATCTAAAAGTGTAATGGCAGCAGAGCAATATAACTTAAAAAATATCTTATTTGGAATGGTTGGGGAAGATCTTCCCGCCCAAAATATTGAAGTGTATACTTTCTTTATACCCCCCTTGTGTTCTACGCCGTCAAAATGGAGACATTGGACATCTGTAGGACTAGCGTGTCTCACACTTCAGTACGCATTATATGAGATTTTTTTTTCGAGAATACGCTATAAACCTGCATTTCTTATAAACAAACTATGAGAATCCGCATTTGATGATACAGGTTCTTACAGTGATGAGTGCATTTTACCGCTTGCGATATTTAGTTAGGGTCTACTGATCGTGAGAAATTCCGTAAACCAAGTTATTTTGTAGTATGAATGTTAAAATACAGTAAAAGTTTGATACAGTGTTTTTTTCTTCTTAATATTCTGGTATCTTGACATTTCCGTGTAAATGCGAGGCTTTGGTCGAAGTTAGCTGAAATTTCCTAAATGTGTGAATTTTTATTACGAAGTACCTAGTAGCTACTTCATCAGTACCAGCCTCTACTGTCATTGACAGTGTCAAGACTGATTTCCGAGTATTAAAATATAAATTTCTTGAAACAATCCTGTGTTTTAGAAATTTGTTGTTATAATGAAATGCCACTTCTCTTTTATTCTGAGTTGTATTTTTATCAGTTAAACCTCGCTTTTTAGCCATATATCATTGATGAGCAATGGACAAGCTTCTCATAGACTCACGCCAGTGTCAGAAACAATGAACTTCTTTACAATTTTATGAGAGTGTGTTGTTAAATTTTACGTTATGATGATTATTTTCACATGTTTATAGGTTTCATGCCGAAAAAACCACTATCGTGAACAACCAAACGCCAAACTTTGTTCAGTCCAGGACAGGATTCGGGGCCCGACAATAAATAAAACTTTGCATTGTAGGCTGTGCTCCTTGGGCTACTTACCGAGGTAAAGACGCAGAGGTATAAGCTATTCACGGTAAAGTGAGCACTTTTGAAAGCCGCCTGATCTGGAATATTAGCCAATAAATATATTTTATTTTAGCCTTATACATTAACTTCCGGTCGGTGTGGATTATACATACTGTGTTTATTACTTACATGGCAATATTTATTTAAAAAGGCGATTAAAGTATTAAAAAAATGGCTTAAAGGAATAAGTAAATAGGGCCTCAAACGTGCTCACTTAACCGTGAACAGCCTATATTGAGTTGTTGCGTCCACGACAGATCATTCGTTACGCGCGAAGGCATCTTCTACTACTGTCGCCTTCCTTTTAGACGCTAGTATTCGCCGCTGGCTTTATCTGTAGTCTGTGTGTACACGTATGCTCGAGTCGGAGAGATGTCATCTACTTTGGGTATGTATGTATTCGATGACATCTGTCACAGGCATTACATTTGTGGTATGGCACCTGGTATAGTGCATGTTTCTGGTGGTGTAAAGCTCTGGTCATCACAGTTTTGTATGGATAACCCATCCAACTTCACGAGGCACAAATGCTAACATGAGTTTTCAGCAGAGCACTTCCATGAAGTTGTTGAATAGAATTATAGGGTGTTCACAGTAAACTGAGCACTTTAGAAATCAATCATCGAAAAGTGTCACTGATCCTACTTGCGTGTAATTTAACGGGCACACTGTCTGGCATGCAGCCAGTAAAGTTGGTAACGACGGAGGAAAATTAGTTCAATATATTAACGTTGAACTAAAAGTATCATGCAAACATTTATGAATACTGAAATTATGTTATATTGCTTTCTGTGTTTTAATTTACATAAGTGTTAAAATTAGCAGAATTATTAAATATTTACTTTTCTAATAATTTTAGAGTTTCACTTGACCGACCCATGAATAAAGTGATGAAGCTCATGACATTGTTAATTTTACATATAGTTGAAGAATACACAATGTGCGTACAAGTATATATTAAACAGGGCTTTCAAAAGTGCTCAGTTTACCTTAAACTTATTTACCCCATAAAACATTGTAAATATTACCAACGGGGTGCTGCATATAGCTCATAGGCAGAGACCCGGATGATTCGCGGATTCAGTTAGCAGCATAAACTTCACAGTCGTGTACACACTGGAACGCCCATTGTGTGATGTTGGCTGCCATCACAGTGAGAAGCATTTTGTTCCTCTCCGCCGGGCTGTATGCCTTCCGGTAATCCTGTCACCAGCTGTTTATTACTGGCCCAAAGTTCTCCATAGCGAGCCAGAAAAACTTTTCCCCAGTCAAAAACGTAACGTAAAGGCATCAGCTATTGAAGTATAGCCTGGTAATAAATGAATCCACGAAATTTCCGGATCTCAGCTGATAGATGAAGACCAGGGAAATTCGCGAGTTCGGTGACCTTTAGAGTAGACTGCATAAAACTAACTCAAGCAGATATCCACTGCTCGCTGGCTCCTTGTTGTCGCAGCGGGAGATCATCGCAGTCGTAAATAAGAATTCAAATATTGAAAAGTCACGCCAACAAGTGTTTGAGGTCTATCTTGTCCCCAAAAGTATTCCCGAGTTTTTCTGGTCTCTGGTTATAGGTGGGGACCTGTGAATTTCGCGTTATATTGGACCTGCAGACTAAACTCCAATGGGTTGCATGTTCGTTAGACATATGCTATTAGCCGATAGCTTGTGTGGCACGACGTTTTTAGCCAATAGTAAAGGTCCGGCGGTCGAGCAACCAATCACAGCAAAGTAGTCACACGGGTAAATGACGCCTTGTATTTCCCAGTATGTAATGAAATCACAAACTGCTCTCGAGTAGATAGAGGGCTGTTAAATCCAGCATGCTACCAGATGATAACGCGAATTTTGTTGGTCTCTAGTAATAGGTAGTGGTAAACTACCGGGGCATGGCTTTGTATGATACGGTGGGTGTGGTCGAGCTATGGTCGTAGTGTGTTCATATGTGTAGTACAAATGTGTAAAGAACGTACTGGAAAGGGTGCATGGCTTGCTGAGCGTGGCCGCAGCACGAGAGTGTGTGTGGTGTTGTAGGTGCGGTGGACCCCTGGTCGCGGGTCGTGTTCTCCAAGATGTGGATGCCTTCCCTCACGGGTTTCGCTGCCCGTGTGTACGGGGTCCCCCAGCAGGAATCGCCTCCTTACTACCAGGGTATGTGCTCGATCGCGTTACTGCACCAGCTCAACGTGCATGATCTCCTACACCTACAGTTCGCATGCTTACTAACGTTGCTTCTCTTAGGCTGCTTGTTCGACTATATGTGCGTAATACGCATGTTTCTGCTACGTCGCTTCTCTAGGCTTCTCGCGTGTCTGCATGTGCGCAGTATGTATGCTTCATTGTCTCAATTCTCTTGGATTTCCGTATGGCTAAATGTGCACAACATGTATATTCCAATTTGCTACTTCTCTCGGTTTCTCATTATGACAGATTGTGTGCATTTCTCCTTTCGGCATCTCGCATGGCTGAATGCACGCATCAAGCACGTTCTATATGTTGATTTATTAAGATTCTCAAATATATACATGCACAAAGCATGCAGTTTTTTGATGCTTCTCTCAACTTCACACATGACTGAACGCAAGCATCAAGCATGTGTATCAGTGTTGCTCCTCTAGAATTTCTATTTTGATTTCCTCTATTGAAATATGATTTACTTGAATGAGTGTGAAATTTAACAGTTTTTAGTATTCATATTTAACATATCGGGTTTTAACCTGTGTGATTATTGACAGTTTTGTGTAAGTGCTTTTTATTGGTGTAAATAACAGAACTAGGTTTCCGTTTTTTATGTATAAAACAAGAAAATATGTTCTTTCCTCCAAAGGAGGATTTATTATAAAGTAATTTTATTGAGGTAAAGTATTATGTATGCTCTAAACAGTACTAGGAATCGGTGTTTGCATTAGCAGTTCGACTTCATAGATTTGACAGTGAAATAAATACTTTACAAACTAAAGGGCTTACCCGTAATTTGGACCCGAAATTTCGTGACTTAAATACGTCTCAAGGATTCAACAACGTAATTAGTTCTTACTGACGTTCCAGATAACGGCTGTAAATTGCTGTAAACAGCTCTAATTCTCAGAAATGCTATAAAAACAAAAGTGAACTGTAGAAACTTGCCAACAGTAAAACACTGTCATTAATTAAATGTTTTTGAAGTTTTACTAGACACAATAATACCAATATTTAGATTGACTGCCGGTAGAATACTGTTATTTTAGTGCTGTTGTTCTGTCCAGTTTGTGAGGATTCTCATCCCAGTACATGCATACAACTGTAAACCATCACGTAAAACATGCTGTTCTGCTGATAGCCGTCTCTATAAGAATGTCTTCGTTTTGTAAGTAAAGGCTATTCGCAGACGAGTCATGTTGTTCGTGACCAGTTGGTCGTGCGACCTGCCGCAACGCCTCTTCACCGATGACGAAAACACGTTTGTATCTTTGTACTGATTCAGCATGATTTCAGGTGCGCTCGTTCAATACAAAGTGAGTCCTTGTTACGCAAAAAAAAAAAGTAATCATGGCTTGTTCTGCTGTGTATTGAGTTGTAATTATTATACACGGGTGACAAGGAAACATTCGCTGAGTAAGATACAACACCGATGATAGAAAAATGGTAACAGCGCCAACCTTTCTTCCGTGGACTGGGTCTCCAGAGTTGCAAGTTTCGTCCAGTGCAGTCTTACATAGCTCGTGAATGCACGGCCTGACAATCCTGGGTAGCGGCAATCTTCAATGACAGNGCACGGCCTGACAATCCTGGGTAGCGGCAATCTTCAATGACAGGTCTTCCATCTTCAGAAGACGTGGAGACATCCGCGTACCATTCAGTTCCGTTCACACCGCGCACCTGTTCCTGTAAGACCCCAAGTGCTACAGGTTGCATAAAGTCTTGTGCTATTTCACAGCGAGCTAATGCATTCATACGTTTCTTAGCGTCTGCGGTGACGTGATCGTCAGACCGTTCACCTACCACCACGGCGAACAGGGTTCGTTTCCTGGCGGGGTCAAATCGTAATTTTGGCATGAGGAAGACGTAACTGTCTTTGCCGTTGGCTGGGCGGGGCACTCGCGCCGCCCCCTCCCCCTTCTCCATCTATGTTCGTTTCACCCTACGAATATACAAAGCAAAGTGGCTGANGGCACTCGCGCCGCCCCCTCCCCCTTCTCCATCTATGTTCGTTTCACCCTACGAATATACAAAGCAAAGTGGCTGGCATCTAGTGACTGATTTCAAAACCCGCGTATGGCGATCAACCACTTGACTTTACCTGTCGTGTGTGTTAGCGGCGGAAGAAATGTTTAGCTGAAAAAAAAAACACCAGCCAGTAATACCCAGTTTCCCGATATAAAACAACTACCTCAACAGTATTTCATGTTTAATTAAAACCATTTCTTAAATTTTCAAAAAATAAAGGTATTAGGAAGAAAAAATATGTTGAAAAATGGTCATGAAACTTGTTATGAAACTTATCGTGAAACTAATAAGACCAAAACGTTACCCATATAAAACTTATCTAATCAACGTTCAAAATCCACGCAGGCAACAACATTGCGACACAATATAATGATTTTAATAATTGCCGCAATATGGTAACTACTTGCGAACAACGAACACTGGTTAGGCGTAAGACTCGTCTATGCATGGAGTCATAGTACTGTTATAACTTGTAATTTTCTTCTAGACAAATTCATTGTATGATAGATTTTTTAAATATTTATATAATTCCTGTGAATTCTTAAAACTGTTTACCTATGTTCAAGTTTTCTTTGTCAGCTTCCATACGAATTCGTTTAGAATGTATGCTTGTAGGATATAAAATAAGTTGTGCTTAATACACAATATTTGCAAATATATTTTGTAGAATAAAAAGTCTATCTTAAATGAACTGAATCTAAATTAATTATGTGCATTCTGAACAATTATGTGATTGTTGCATTATGGTGTTACAATATGAAAACTTTCTGTTAATATATTGCAAAAACGGGTAACCAATTGCTACCTGTGTTTCATTTTTAATCTATTTCATTCTTNACCTGTGTTTCATTTTTAATCTATTTCATTCTTGGGATCATGTGATTCAACCCAAAAAAAAAATCCTATGGTTATAACAAATGTGTACACTAAACAAGGAAATCCTAAGTTCACGTATAAAATCTGTAATGAATAAACTAATATATACAAAAATGAGTGCTTATTTACCTGATAAAATTATGTTTTGGAACGATTAATTTGAGTAATNGGCACTCGCGCCGCCCCCTCCCCCTTCTCCATCTATGTTCGTTTCACCCTACGAATATACAAAGCAAAGTGGCTGGCATCTAGTGACTGATTTCAAAACCCGCGTATGGCGATCAACCACTTGACTTTACCTGTCGTGTGTGTTAGCGGCGGAAGAAATGTTTAGCTGAAAAAAAAAACACCAGCCAGTAATACCCAGTTTCCCGATATAAAACAACTACCTCAACAGTATTTCATGTTTAATTAAAACCATTTCTTAAATTTTCAAAAAATAAAGGTATTAGGAAGAAAAAATATGTTGAAAAATGGTCATTAAGCTTGTTATGAAACTTATCGTGAAACTAATAAGACCAAAACGTTACCCATATAAAACTTATATATTCAATGTTCAAAATCCACGCAGGCAACAACATTGCGACACAATATAATGATTTTAATAATTGCCGCAATATGGTAACTACTTGCGAACAACGAACACTGGTTAGGCGTAAGACTCGTCTATGCATGGAGTCATAGTACTGTTATAACTTGTAATTTTCTTCTAGACAAATTCATTGTATGATAGATTTTTTAAATATTTATATAATTCCTGTGAATTCTTAAAACTGTTTACCTATGTTCAAGTTTTCTTTGTCAGCTTCCATACGAATTCGTTTAGAATGTATGCTTGTAGGATATAAAATAAGTTGTGCTTAATACACAATATTTGCTAATATATTTTGTAGAATAAAAAGTCTATCTTAAATGAACTGAATCTAAATTAATTATGTGCATTCTGAACAATTGTGTGATTGTTGCATTATGGTGTTACAATATGAAAACTTTCTGTTAATATATTGCAAAAACGGGTAACCAATTGCTCTACCTGTGTTTCATTTTTAATCTATTTCATTCTTGGGATCATGTGATTCAACCCAAAAAAAAAATCCTATGGTTATAACAAATGTGTACACTAAACAAGGAAATCCTAAGTTCACGTATAAAATCTGTAATAAATAAACTAATATATACAAAAATGAGTGCTTATTTACCTGATAAAATTATGTTTTGGAACGATTAATTTGAGTAATNAATAAACTAATATATACAAAAATGAGTGCTTATTTACCTGATAAAATTATGTTTTGGAACGATTAATTTGAGTAATTTAGCTGTTAATGGGTGGTATTTTCAGGAAAGCGGTATTATAATTGCATGCTTATGTTTTTTTTTCAGTCGGCCACGAAAGTTGCAATTGTTATAACTAAAATAAATATACAGAAAATAAATTATTAAAAATATTTATAATCATTATTATTAATTGTTTATTACATACAAACAGAATAATTATTATGATAGTCTTGCTTGGTGGTTTATTTGTAAAATGTGCTTTATGAAGCATCGCTGAAAATTAAATGAGATATAGACTCTTATTAATTGATTTTTTGTAAACATTTAAATAAGTAAATTATAGCAAAATAATTTACAATGTTACAAAATATACGCAATCTCCATTCCTATTCAACATAAATCGTACTTTTCTGACAATTTTGGTAGTGCATGTACTACTGTTTCTACCTTATAGACTTCAAGGTTCTAACATTACAGTGGGCTCCGAACCACGTGAAACCCACTCGGTGGTAATAAATCCAGTCGTACTGAAGGTTGAGCACTAACCAACACTGGCCCGACTTTTTCGTCTTACAAGCTGTGGCCAATCAGGATGAAGCAGCAGTCCGTCGCAGCGCGTCGACGAGTGCGTTGCGCGAAATCCTTGTGTTGCGACGGAGAAGCACAAGTATTTGTGTGCATGGAGAATAAGAAGAACAGCTATTTGTTTACATTCAGAAGGCGACACGCGCGTTTATGCCTTACTACACGCGGAACATGAGTGTGACAGCGGTCAATGTATTTCGTATGTCTTTTGTAACATTCGTGAGGTCTAGAAAGGAAATTTCCCCCCTCTAAAATAGATAGCAGCACCATCTGAGACGGTGTCCACCGCAGACAGATCATCGCTCAGTTGCAATTAAATTACAATGAACCTCTTAATAAAGTAAATAAAAAACGTTGCAGTATGGAAAATCACGAACCACATTTAATGCTTTCTTGCGGGTTAATCCATTATTTAAGTCTCAGAAAGTATAAATTTACTGTTAGTCCCTTATTTCGGTATGAATAAAGGTTAGGTTAACAGTCTGCAGACAAGGAAATGTTCAATATCATCGCGCCAAAAGTCCAGTACTTATGATCAGAAATTCTTTGCTTAGTTTCTTAAATCTTAAGTTATTAAAGTATGGTAAAATTTTAATCATGAAATTCTGCGACAGAACTACGTTCGTCCGTACACACAATCACAGTTTACATACTGTTTTCAGTGTATTAACGGGAGAAAAAAAAGTATTTGTAGTGTTGACTGCCATTTCGCAGGAATAGTAGAAAATAGTAAATAGTAGAAGCTCTTGAAATAAAAAGAATATACGAATTATTGCAATAAGGGAAAAATTACGTTGCTCCTTGTTATTACATTTTTCTGTATTCTGGCCGTTGGCCATGTCTGTTTATTCATTAAATATGTTTGAAAATTAAACGCCCAAACTATGANTTTTTCTGTATTCTGGCCGTTGGCCATGTCTGTTTATTCATTAAATATGTTTGAAAATTAAACGCCCAAACTATGGAAGATGATTCCTTATGAAAAATAAAGTCGAAAATATACAGGACACCATATAACTAAATGGAATATTAAAGGAGATATGAGCCTGTGAATATTGGGGTTTGAAAATGTATTTTCGCTGAATGCCTTGTACTTTCTGCCAGCGGTAGGTATGGTGGCGATTTACCCACAGTACGTCCCACGCGGTCAAATGGGACAGCCCATTTGGCGCGCTATAGAGCGTGTACTATTGGAGGGCATGTCGTTGATGTGTTGACATTTCACTTCCTCAAGCCAACCAGTGCCCACAGACCGAAGACGGCCAGCATTAAGATTGTGCCTCGGCAACATGGGAAGCATAAGTCACCTTTTGCTGCGAACTTCGTAGGCGTTATACAAATCATTCAGCGAAAATACGTTTTCAAAACGCAATATTCACAGGATCATATCTCCTGTAATATTCAGTTTAGGTATACGGTGTCCTTTATGTTTTCGACTTTATTTTTTATAAGGAATCACCTCCCATAGTGTGGGCATTTAATTTCCAAACAACCTGTATAAAGCGGGCAACGAGAGTTTTATTACTTTTCAAAGCGGATGTGGCAGCTCTCCCATCTTACTGCGCATATGCGCAAGTACAAAAGAAACTGCGATGAAACAAAGATGGGTTATAAAAAATGACAAGTTAAGTTGCCAGCTGCTTTCATGATAATTGCCGTTCGCGCGGTTGTAGCATGGCTAGTATACAAGTACGAAATTTAATAAGACAATAGTGTATAGAGACTCCGTATCACAGTCACGTCGTACTTGTACTTGAAATAGAAGTAGAATGTGTTTCCTTACATCCCTACAACCAAAGATTCGTTGGTACGGTAAATGGAGAACTTTTTAACAAATCATACAAAACCACCAACATTAACAGAAATATACTATTTGAATGTTTAGCTAGAGAAGAATGTATATAGCTACCCAATACTTATTTTAAGGTTTCATTATTAAAATTATATAAATACTTTGTTAATCACAACTAAGGTTTATTTCACTTTTGGATGCTCTAGAACTCACATCATCGTGTAAGAGAAACTTTTTCAAGCAGGTCAGTCAGAATAATTGCTTAGATTATCTTCAAGAAAACTTATGTTTAATTTTTATGAAAGTGCTTAAGTTAATTTACAATAACTATTACTTACGTATATTGATAACTTTAGAAATCAGTTACGTTTATAAAAAATGAGTATAACTGTTTTCTTACAATGAAGCACAGTAGTTTATCTGATTTCTCTGCTTGACGAAGGTCAATACGCTTTCGGAAACTTCCAAAAGAGAAATACACTTAAATTGTGATACAATACGTTGATTAATAAAACAATAAAAGAATTAAAATTTAGAGAAAGATTTTATAGTCTTATAAATTATATGCTGTACATTCTTATCTCATATATACTTACATAATATATTTCCGACATTTATGGTGGTTTCTGCAGCGGTTTTCAATAGCTTGTGCATTTACCGTATTGATACTTAGTTGGCTGCAGTGATATAAGGAAGCCACATCTGCTTCTACTTGAAGCCATCACGTTCTCTACATGGTAATGCGGCAGTGAAGGTACAGTGTTGGGACCAACCTCTAAGGGCGCTGCTAACGTCAGGTCTCTGAAGGACGTGAAAGCGAACACGTTGGGGCAACGCGCTCGCCACTTTCAATCGGCCCTGTCGAGTCTCTATTTTCTCAGGCCACAGTCGTGTCACCAACGCCAAATTAGAAATGGAGATTTATTCATGATAGAAGATTATAAACTTCGGAATAACCCAAATACCTTTGCTTAATTTACTACTGTTAGGTGGCTAGAAAAAATAATTTCACTTTTATTATACTGCAAATTATACGACATTTTTTGACTTCATGCGATTGTTGCACAGTTGCAGCCCTGTTATTATTGATGGTCTATTTCCTCTGTGGTGCCATGCCTACCGTTATTGTACCAAAACCGTTAATTATCAAATCGCTCAATTTTCCGTCTAGTGCAAAGGACAAAGTTTACGTTTTCCGTATAGTCTAACAATATAAATATCCGGCACGATTCCCATATGCTAAAAATTCGGGGGCATCCCCGCCGGGACTCGAACTTGGTTCACATTGATTGAAGGCGAGTAGTTTAACCACTACATCACCGCGGCCCCAAACGCATTGTGTTTTTACTGTTTACTCCTGTATACGTAGCACTGAAGGGCGCGAGTAATAGTTACAAAATATAGTTAATAGTTAATATTTTGGCATGGGCAATTAAATATCACAATTTGAGCCAACACGAACTTTTATACACAAAAAAAGATAATTTTTCCACGTACCATCAACTTAAAAGTTGCCTGTTTGGAACACCAGCACACCTGGCGGCGGAAATTTTCCTTATTCTAAACTCTCTCCCATAAGGAATCTCGTTTTTTCCCCCATCCCGAGTAGAATAAACCTTAGTACCGATGTGCTTCGATGAATGTTTTCGTGTTGGCAATAAAAGCGTGACACGTTTACAATTTGCAGCTCAACATACGAGCTCGCAACACATGGCAGTGCCGCCTCTCTACTTAGTAGCTGTGTGGGTGAACACGCGGCTTGTGGTCGGCAACGAGAGGAGTAGAACCGCCACGTCAGCACCTCGCGTGCGTTCCTCATCGCAGCGAATTGCACGCTCGTGTGCCTGCAAGATGACAGCGCTGAAACTTGCCTTCCGCCGCCCTGGGGCTTGGGAGCAAAGGTAGCCTCTCGGATCCCGGCCGCTGCGGGCAGAAGAACCTAACTTCAGCTCTCTGACTACTGCCGTAATACAACGTTGCCTGATTTCAATACAGGCCTCCGCCTACCTAGAGCTTTAAATGCATCGCAGGGTATTTGAAATAATCATTATTCTAAAATATAATGAGAAGGGGGGAGGGACAGATAGATAGATAGATAGATAGAGAGAGAGAGATAGAGAGAGAAAAAGNGGGGGGGGGAGATCTGGGCGGCTCTTAACAACGAGGTCTTGAGAGGTTCTTTCTAAGAAACTATTAAACGCCCGTCCAGTGTGCTGATCTACGAAAAGAACACACACATGAGACGAGGGTTGTTGAGTGTTTTCAAGACGTCACGTACTTTAGAAACACCATTTCAGAGCACTCAAAATAGGAGGGGGAAAAAAGCCCTTTTTCAAAGTGCTGTACCTCAAAATATAAGTGTCAGATATACCTACACAAAACTACTCAAGGGCCCTGCACTGAACCTCCCTACAGACTTTTCGCCGAATAATAATAGGTCCATCGCTTAAAGTCCCATCGGTACACGCAGTGCGACGAGAACACTGCGCGCCCGTTGAGTGTGTTGCGCTTAGCGGCGGTGGCACGCTTGAAGCGCGTGGCAGTGTCGCCCTTATCGCTTCCACGCTTCTCGGCCTCAAACGCGGATATGAGCGCTAGGTAGGCGGAAGCCTTAATGGAGTTTGCCGAAACAATACGACTTCTCGCGTACTTTAACCATGTTGGCAACGTGTCACCAACTGCTTCCACGAAGTTCACTGCCAAGTAATTTGATATCGGTAGCAATCTAAATGTTAAATTTCTCAAATAAACAGAATGGATGAAATTTTAATGTTACCTAGAAATGAAAATTGACTGGAACGCTTTCAACTCGGCAATATGATGGTTGACAGCCGGTCATTATTTAACGTTGCACTGTAAGCGTGTACGGTGAAGAATTGACCAACTGGGCAGGGGTAAAGGCTGTTCACGATAAAGTGAGCACTTTAGAAACTAACCTTTGAAAAATGTCACTGCCACTACCTGCGAATATTTTAACGGGCACACTGACAGCCATGCGCCCAGTAAAGTTTTAAACGACGGAAGGCAAGTAGTTCCGTGTCTTAACGTCGAACTGAAAGCGGAACGTAAATATTTATGAATAATGAAAGTATTTCTATTACTTTCGGTTTTTTAATGCAAGTAAGAGTAAAAATTAGCAAATTTGTAAAATATTTACTTTTATAATAGTATCACAGTTTCACTTGACCGACGCATGAATAAAGTTATGAGCTCCACGGCAATGTTAACTTTACTTGTAGCGGAAGAATATACAAGATGCATACAAATAGATCTTAAGCTGGGCTTTCAAAAGTGCTCATTTTACCGTTAACAGTCTATAAGTGTGAACACACAGACCAACATAACTGGTGCTTATGCAGTGGTGGATGTAGAAGACGGACTTCTAACTTGTCTCAAATATCTTCAAATATGCGCCGCACACAAGATGTTCAAATAGCATTGTATGATACAGTCATGTACAAAAGAAAGAAGNAATATCTTCAAATATGCGCCGCACACAAGATGTTCAAATAGCATTGTATGATACAGTCATGTACAAAAGAAAGAAGTTTCTGGGACCTCATCGATGTAATACTGAATATAAAAAATACTATGAGTTTCTCAAAGTCTTTACAAAGGTACTCTGAATATTTTTTACGTTTGATATCTGGTCTGGAACCAGATTCCTCTGTTTTCGTTCCGTACGGTCGTGGCGCCATTGTGTAGGAAGACACGCAACTCTCGCAAGACGACGATGCTTCCTAAGAGGGAGTATTGCAGTTCCCTTATCCCTTGGCGGATGTTTGGACCTTCTCCATTGCCTAAGCTTATTACGTGAAATCAGTCAAAACCAAACAATATCTACACAAAAACATTTCAACTAAAAAGCGTATTAAAATGTAATAAAATGCAATATTTATGCCAAAATTAAAACACACTTCAATCAAAAACTATTTATGTAAAATAAACATGCAAAAATAAAAATACAATATTTACGCAAAATAGAGCGAAATGGAGCAAAATTTCCACCAAAAAAATAATTATTTGAAACAGACAACAAAAAGATTGAAAAATAAAATGGCAATAATCCTTAACTAATACAACCTTTATCTGGATAAGAATAACCCAGTCATCAATTTACCAAAATAACATAGTCTTTCTCTCTCTCTCTCTCTCACACACAAACATTATATAAAGAAAGGGTAAATATGACGGGACCCTGAAAACTTATTCTCCGACTTATCACCGGTCTTGTCTCTTCGCCACATTAAAGTTTAACGTGACGCCATACGGCACACGTCTACCAAAAACCCGTCCTTTAGATTAGTGCTGTGTAAAACCAGAACAATCTTCTAACGGTTCCAGAGTATCCACGCATTTTCCACGACGGAAACAATGAATGCGGAAATCTGAANACCAGAACAATCTTCTAACGGTTCCAGAGTATCCACGCATTTTCCACGACGGAAACAATGAATGCGGAAATCTGAATGGCTTGCTTGCCTTTTTTTTATTATNGTCCTTTAGATTAGTGCTGTGTAAAACCAGAACAATCTTCTAACGGTTCCAGAGTATCCACGCATTTTCCACGACGGAAACAATGAATGCGGAAATCTGAACGGCTTGCTTGCCTTTTTTTATTCTTTTTTTAAACCTCGGCGTGATCGGGAATTCCTTTCGTTGCTATGCGATCTCCGATAGTCACGTAATGCTGCGCAACTACGTATTTCAACATCCAACTGTGGTTAAACGGACGGACAATATCGATGCACATTGTCGGCGCGGTCCTCGATATGTGCGTCAAATTTGTCCAGGTCAAGCGATGCCTCAGAGGTATCAAGAGACAGTGAAGTAGCTCAGTGGTAACACGATCGACTCCTATTTGAAAGAAGCTGTGCTTGATTTCTGGTCCAACCATCCTGTTTTTTTTTTTGTGGTTTTTGGAAATCCATTTATTGTTTCCGTCTGTAATAATATAATACCAATAAGTCTCAAAGCCTACTGGCTCTCAACACCTTGCCAAAGAATATCTAAGTACACAGAGACGAAATCGCTCAGAGGTTTCCTTTGATGTGAGCGTGCCCATTCGCTAGTTGGCTGCGCAACGTGCTCTGGGAACTGTCTTCGAGTCTGATTGGCTACTGCGTGCTGTGAAAGATTCCCTATTGGCTAGGCTGCAGGCTGACAAGTAGATTACCAAGTGCTGATTGGCGAACGGCGCTCCGACATGCTGATGGCCAGTAGCGCCGATTTACTGACGCGCGGAGTTAGAATTTGCAGAATAAGCGGTTGTTTTATCTCTGTGCTCGTATTTACTCTGCGACCTCGCTGTTAAACGCCGCACCGAGAGAAAGTTTTGTTCCAGATAACAGCCTGTATAGGGCCAAAAATATATTTTTAGTTGCAGCAACTAAATATTTTGTTGAGAAAACAAAACTTGAAAAGCAGCAATATTAATTTTGTTCACTTAAAAAATGCACGCTTGAATCAACAATACATTTGTGTTAGACCAGAAAATGATATTGAACTGTAGAAAAAATATTTAATTGAATAAATTTTATACATTTGTTTGGCCGCTCATCTGATTGCCTTCATTCTAAAGTACAGCTTGAGAGTTTGTTTGCGATTCTTGTGACAATTAGGATAGTAACAGCGTTTGTTAGAGCATTTTTGATGCTTGATAATGGCGTAAAAATCCAAATTAAATCACTTGAATGGGAAACTAACACGTACAGCTGTGAAACTTGAAATATTTATTTAAAAGGGGNTGGCGTAAAAATCCAAATTAAATCACTTGAATGGGAAACTAACACGTACAGCTGTGAAACTTGAAATATTTATTTACGTGCGNTTGAAATATTTATTTAAAAGGGGTTGTCCAGTATTAAAATGAACGTATTTAAAAACTTTCTTATTTTATTACTGGTCACTTGAGCTAAGGTTGCCAGGGCGTAGTGTACAGGCGTATGCGATCTAGATTCGAATCACGGCGCGAGCTTTCAATTTTATTTATATTGACCGAAAGTGTTTAATGTACGTAGATTCAAACAAATATTTAGTTGCACCAAACAAATCTTAGAGTTTGGGGGAACCAAATAAGAAGAAAAAATAATTCAGTTTCAAAATAAAATATTTTACTTCCCCTATACAAACAATTAATTTGGTTGTGCCAAACAAGCTGTTTGATTTAAAAAAAAAAACCTTTTTCTCAATACGATCATAGCCTTTAAACTCACCATCAACAGCGCAATGACCACAACACTATCTTCAACATGGCCCAACTGTAATACAACTGCAGTAGTTGTTATAACCCAACGCGGCTGCAATATTTATGAAAAAAAATTAGGGGCCGCGGTGGCGTAGCGGATAGAGCGCTCGACTCTCATAAAGGCGAACCGGGTTCGATTCCCAGAGAGTTCAGTTCCGAATTTTCGCATGTGGAAATAATGCCATACAATGCCGCTGGTTGACTGTTTCTTTTTTTCGGGGATCTCCCGTTTTTCCTGCCTATGCATTCCGGCGCTGCTCCATACTCACCTCGCTTCACTCTCATTGGATCTTAAGAACTCGATGTTAAGAGTCGCTCAGACATCTCAACTCTCCACTGAATAAATATAGAAGCTCCACTCTACAAAATTATTTCACTAGAAAAGAATCTACGTTAAATACAAGTTGCAATTCGGTGTTTTTTAAGTAAGTACGAACTGAGTTGAGTTGAGAGATTTGGGTGGCTCTTAACAACGAGGTCTTGAGAGCCGGCGAGTGTGAAATGAGGTGAGAACGGAGCAGCGCTGGAATGCAAGGACTGGGTAAACGGTAGATCCCGAGAAAAAAACGCTGACCAGTGGCATCGTCCGACACGATCCCCACTTGCAAAAATTCGGGAGTGATTCGGCTAGGGATTGAATTTGGTTCGCCTTGGTGGGAGACGAGCAGTCTAACCGCTCAGCCACTCCGGCCCCAGGTACGAACCAAGAAACATGATTTAATCTAAATGTAGAAACAAGGTATTTCATCCGGCGATTCTGAATTTTGCGAGAATGTGTTCTTGTTTCAATGTAAACGATACATAATTAACAAAGTACGTCTACTTTCTCATCACTTTGTTTTAAAGTTCATTCAAGTACCCAGAGTAGAAGTGTTTTTTGTTATTGAAAAACACTCCTCATGAACGGACGTAATATATTTTAACCAGAAACCAGCACTAAAATTATTAAATTTTTGGTTTGAAATACTGAAAAGTTAATTTTTATCATAAAAAGGGACTGCAAATCTAAATATTTTAATCTGGTGTGAATTGAAGTGCGATATACTAGAAACTAAAATTTTTCATTGCACGAGACTATACTACTAGACTAGATGTACTAAAATTAAAAAAAAAAAAAAAATATATATATATATATATATATCTTCGGTACCGGTACGCATTTTTAAGAGTACCCTAAATGGAAAATGTTTCGTGCAAATGCACGGAAAAACATTTCGCTATAGTTTTTTCTTTACTTCTGGAAAGATTGTGTATGGTTGCTGACAATTTAATTTGTTGGACCTGGTAAAAACGACTAGTCTTTGAGATCCTCCATTTCAGAGAGAAATGTCTTATAAAAAAAAGTGAAAAACGGAGCTAAAACGACAGAAGAACATTTATGACAATATTATGCGGTTTTTGCCGCATTTTCGAATATCCTAATCTCAGAATATATCGACAAGTTTCTTGTCATTAATGCAGCCTGAAAGCTTATCCGATGTAACAAACTGTGCTTGAAATCGGGTCTTTAGAGCACGCGGGGATGAAGTGAGTGAGTGAAGAGATTTGGGCGGCTCTTAACAACGGGGTCTTGAGAGCCGATAAGGGTGATTGAGGTGAGTATTGAGCAGCGCCGGAGTGCAAGGGCAAGGGAAACGGGAGATCCCCGAGAAAACCCACCGACCAGCCGCATTGTCTGGCACGATTCCCACATGCGAAAATCCGGGAGTTGCCCGGCCGGGGATTGAGCCCGGTTCGTCTTGGTGGGAGGCGAGCAGGCTAACCTCTTAACCAGCGCGGCCCCTAGGGATGAAGTAAGAGGGAGGTTTAGCAGTCACGGAATGCAAGTGTAGGGGCAACAGAATTTCTCTCTGAAAATTCGCTAATCAACGGCAACATCCACCTGGTTTTTCGCATACAAAACTCGAATTGCATTGGTAAAAGGCCGGTGTTCTAACTACTTGACAACCGCGGCCTCTGGTTTTTCAAGTTTCAGTTAACCTTCTTCCCGATTAATTTGATGATATAAATCTAGGATGTTGTCACACTCGCATTTTGGATTTATCGGTTTTTTGTCACAACTTCTATTTTGGAAGTTGCATCGGACTTTCTGGCATAACATAGCACAAACATTTCTTAAATTGTAACACATTCGCCGTCTTGGTTTAGGACTGTGGAAAAATCTCGCTGTGCACGACATAAATCGTACTTTTCCGAAAGTTTTCTGACAGGTGGTGTGTGTTTTACTTTTTAATGAGTTCTGCATATTTTACAGTCAGATGCAGTGTTCCATTGAAAGCCACGTTCATTCGACCTTAAGAAGCAACATCTATAAAAAGAACTGTAGGATTCTGTCTCCAACAACCAGTATTTTATGCACGAACCGAGCTTATGTTTTGTATAACAATCAGCAGTTCTTTCCGTCTCAACCACACGGAACTTCTCCTTTCCGGTCTCCCACACGCACTTGGAGAAAACATGCACCATAAAATTTTACCGACTTGGTGGAACGCCTGTTTTTAACTCCTTATTTTTCTTCAAGGCTATTACATCGAAACAAGTCTTTACTAACGACGCTTCTCCTTTTCCACAACTCGGACTTTATGCAGTTTTCTCTTCGTCTCCCTCGCTCTAACGATGTTATAAAACTTTTTTTTTTCTACTCTCGTTCCTCCCGTATTGCGACCTGTCACTGGTTTATACTAGTGGTGACAGAGACACAGCAAATTTCTGCACAAGGTTTACCACAATATGAAAAATCACAACTTTTTTTTTGATGCGTGTATAAATAAATCATTAACCACAAGCGATAAAATACGAGAACCAACGCAGGACATTTATACTTTCACGTCAACCGGTATAGTTCTCGTAGAAACTGAAATAATTTATAACATTGTTGCGCATACATTTTACAGTCGGTTTTCTGCATGTATGCAATTTTCTTTGGCTAGATGTTTTGGTTGACACTGGAAATATTTACTTCAGAAAGGTAATGTAACGTATTTCTTGCGGGCACATTCATTTTGCCATGTTAAAAAATTTCGGCGTAGATGAATGTTTAAAGGCCAATCTATACACATAGATCTTCTCGTGAGCAAGAAGATCGCCTTCTAACTTGTTTCTAATTTAAGTTAAGTTGTGTGAATGGTTGTGGAGTCACTAGCATGAGGGACTGTTAATACTAGCTGTTGCTAAATACAAATGGCTCTATTTTTCATCTTATTTCGTGTATAAATCCTATGTAAACAAGAAGGAAAAAATACAGTGCTATAAAAGAAGAAAATTATATAATTGTGTACACGAAATACATGATATGTATACCTTTGCAATTTGCCGCCTTTAAATTTCAGCTAAAAATTATTAAAATAAAAATAATAAATACCGTAACTGCATAAAATCGTAGTAGATTATACTGAGCTTTCACACAACGGTCTGTCAATTGCTCCTAAAAATAATAGTAAATAAGTAGCTACGCATTAATAGTTCACACTTTTCTTTTCTTTGTGCCGAATCTTGTTATGACTCATGAAGTTACAGCAATGAGAAAGAGTTTTGCGCTCATGTGGCAACCGCGATGTTTTTTATTGAAAATAGCTTCACCAATGTTCATTTTATGCAATGAACGATATAGGCTGTTAACGGTAAAATGAGCACTTTTGAAATCCCTGCTTGATCTACTTGTATGCACAGTGTGTGTCCTTCCACCATAAGTAAAATTAACGTTACTATGGGCCTGATAACTTTATTTATGCGTTGGTCAAATAAAGCTCTGAACTTACTATAAAATAAAATATTACACGAGTTTTCTTGTTCTTACGATTATAGGCATTAAAATAACACAACGCCAAAGATATTAGTTCAGAATCTACAAATGTTTACCTTACACTCTAGATTCAACGTTATGACATGGAACTACTTTCCTTCCGTCGTTACCAACTTACTGGGCGCATTCCGGTCAGCGTGTCCGTTAAAAACCACGCAGGTAAGGGAAGTGACATCTTTCAAAGTTTTATTTACAAAGTGCTCATTTTGCCGTGAACAACCTGTACACAGTTATCACAGTATATTTATCATGGATATAGTTTCTGTGAATTTCTACCATATTTATTCAATATTAGCGTTGTCTCTTTTCTCTCCTGGAGCTCTGAGGCATATCGTGCGTGCCTAGCACTCTTAGTGTCACCTATATTTTTCCGAACTTTAGCATCATCCAAGTATACAATAACAGCAGATCTTGTGCACCAACTCATCATTCTTATCACTGCCCAGAAACGTTAATTATGCACACCAATGCCCCATACTGGACTTGAACCAACGACCTCGCGGTCGAGTGTCAAGTAGACAGGGCTTGCATCCGCCCGACGTGCAGTGGAGTCGGCTGTCCTTCCGCGGAGACAGCGCAGTTGTTACAGTTCCAGAAGTTCGCGAGGAGTGAGAACATGGATAAATGACTAGGCGAGGAGAGAGGAGGTAATTGTTACATCCCGGAGAGAAACAGCTTCACAGCAAAGTCATGATCTCTATGCTGCCTGCAGCTACACTACCTGATCAAATGAGTTCTTGTGATTAGATGGCTTGTAAAACAACTTGTTTATAAAAAAGTATCCGAGGACAATTTACACAGTAAATTTACGGTGCAATATTACTTAAACACACGCTGCTTCTGGTGAGTATAGGAGTAATCATGAAGTAGCGCCCAACAACTGAACTTCACTGCTATATAGATAAGCCAACATATAGTCTATTCGCATGTTTCTTCTCACGCTTTGAATCAAATCTTTAAAAAATAAACCCATGTATAAAGTGTTTTCTTCTTTTCAAAATATTGTGTACATCAAAAACGTTTTATACCTGCGTTAACATAAAAAGTACCTTATTTGGTTTAAATTTGACTTTTGCATATATTTTATTTATAAATTACAATATTTTGTTATAATTATTATGAATAAAACATAGCGAAAATAGTTGGGCATGTAATGCATAGTAAGAAATAGTTATTATGCAAAATATTATTTAAGTAAGTGCGCACTAATGCGGTGCATTGTCCCTTTGGTTCAGTTTTCCAAGATAGGTTAAGCTTTGTTTGCACGAGGCGGAGGAATATCCTGAAAGTAGACCTTTAGCAGGGTTTCAGAAAAGTTGGAAGTAACCGTGAATGGATTATAGCATTTGTTTTTCTCAGTTTTTAATCCACTAGTCAGGATGTAAACATGAGAGATCAGAAAATCACCTTTGAAACAGCGCTCCCAGTGCACACGAATGCAAGCCAACTTAACCACATGGTCAAATACGTCCGCTGAAACACAAAATATTGCATATAGGATGTCAAACACAAATTAAATTATTCTTCAAACAGAATTACAATATTCTAATGTATGCTGGTTTCTAATAAGTACGAAAGGTGGCTTTTCTCGAAAATTCAAAGAAATGTCAGACGAACATCTNCTAATGTATGCTGGTTTCTAATAAGTACGAAAGGTGGCTTTTCTCGAAAATTCAAAGAAATGTCAGACGAACATCTTGTTTAAATTGGGGCGTGATTTCAGCATACACGCTCCACAAAATTAAGATAGACGTAAGCAAAGACGAGATTTTTTTTCTTAAATTTTTTATCCGGACGTCTTTTGAGCGTAATTGTTACAGTGCTTGGTTTCCAGGATAACTGTAGATGATTCAATACGTGTATAAAACCCTACTTTATTTGAGGCCATTCAAGTTTAGGCAAGTCTTCAGCATTATTCTTTTGAAAACATGAGGAGTTACGTAAGATGAATATAGTTAAAATGCTTCTTGCGGTTATTAAAAAAGTAAGAGAAAGAGAGAGGGAGGGAGAAACTGGTTCAGTTTTTTTCTTTCCTTTTGCAATATCCACGTACTAGTGTTACAGAGGGCCTCCATACTGTACTCGGTTCGAGTTAACCCTGTACAATATTTTCGTCAACGCTTCAAGCGTAACGTGATGCCTTGCCATTCTCAAAGGAGGCACGTGCTTCCATAGCTTCGGACCCGTGGGCTAGTTTTATTTTACTTCTGTGACGGGGATTGATATTTAGGAGTTGCTCGCCAAAGTCAACCCTTCACCCCTCTCCACATTACTTTCCTTGAACGTAGCCGTGCGTTGTTCGCCAACAGTCCGAGGCCACCACAGCCCTAGGCGTCACGCCTCCCACTCGTAAAAACGGCCAGTTAAGTAACCACGGCCATTCCCCGCGACACCGGTGGCGAAAATAAGATTAACACGTCTCGGCAGACGGGATAAAAAGAACATCATTCCGCTGGTAATATCGCCTGAATGGGCAGCTCCTTTTACAACGCCAGCGGCGCCACGGCGGCTGCGTCCTGAATCCCGACCGTGCCGCCTGCCATCGTCGTCTTCGTCTCCTGAGTTTCTCTTCTCGCTTCTCTCCTGGCCATTTCTCCTTCCTAGGTCGTGCTTGTTTCCAACTCTTCTCCCTCGTCTGCCGCCCGCCTGCTGCCCCGCAACCCGGCGACCACGACGCCGTCTTTGACGTAACACGCAGCTCACTAGGGATGGGCCAAACGGTTACTTTCAACAAGGTCCATCGTTCCAGTTCCCAGCATGTAACACGTTCGGGTAACATGTTATTTTTGTAACAGGTTACCGTGAAACATTTCTCACCTCTCCCATGGACTAAAGATGAGGTAGATCGATCTCGCGGGCTGCACACAACCAGTCTCCGTGCCCCAACACTGAACTGCTTTTTTGCCAATACGGCTAGCAAAAACGGCACGGGTTGGATTTGACGTTAGAACACTGTTTAAGTAAACAAGTGTTTTGAGATGATTTTGCACTTCCTCTACCCAATTTTTAGTGCCATTTGATTAATGTTTTTTATTGGTAAAGGTATTTTATTAATATAAAAGGGTGTGCATTTAAAAATTAAGATATAAAACAAACATGCCTTTGACAGTTGTGTTGCTTTGAGGTAGGTCAATGTTGGGTACATGTGCAAAAGACAAATAATCGGTCTACTTTATCTTAAGTCAATGGTCCCAACGTTTCGGGAAATAACGATTACGTTGTTCATTGTTCCAAAACTTGGGTTCCAAGAAATAGCGTTTGCTCATGCAAACAGTTGCAAGCCAAGAAGTTACAAAAAATTACGTTTACGCATGCGCGCAGTTCAAAAACGAGACGTTCAAAAATCAATTACCTTCGCCCTTGCTAAGGTTAATTATACTCAGGTCAGGAACAAAACGAGTTTTCTTATGGGAAAGTTTTGATTAGAAAAAATTTTCCAAAGAGGTCACTTTTAAATAAAGTTTTAAGCTACGTGAATAATAAAAGATAAATATTTCACTTAGTTCAGTAGTTATTTTATATTTGATTCATGATTATTGCAATTTTTTTGTTTTTTTAAAGTATAAAATAGAAAAAATCCGTTACACATGCGACACTAGCGCTTACCTAGTGGTGGGAAATTTTAGCTGCCAAACTAAAAGCATTGAGCTTCCCAACCTGATTAGAATAAACCTTATTCTTGCGCAGTGTTTAACTGCCAGGTGTCGTGGGGAAGTAGAACAGTTACAAGCCAGACGTTCCAAAAAAATAACTTTTACGCATGCGCAGTAGTCAAGCGTTGGTTTGAGTGAGGCAATCCAAGACGTTCCATAAATAACGGTTTAAACAATGGAACGTGTTACTCGTGTAACAGCGTTACCAATTAGTAACCGTTTATTATAACTGTTACCTTAAATAACGCCCATCTCTACATCACAGGCCAATCTGATGACAGCTGGTGCGCACCTTCGAACAGCGAGAGTCTGTGGAGCGCCGAGGCCGTGGTTACTGCGCATGCGTTAGTGGACGGCTATTATAACTACGCATGCGTTAATGAACAGCCCTCGTTACTACCCACACGTATAGGCTGTTCACGGCAAACTGAGCACTTTTGAAATCAACCTTTGAAAAATGTAACAACCCCTACCTGCGTCTATTTTAACGGGCACACTGACTGGCATGCGCCCAGTACAGTTGGCACCGACGGAATAATGAAATAATTTCATTTGTTTTCTGATTTTGAGTGCATGTAAGCGTAAGATTCAGCAAATTTCAAAATATTTACTTATTTGATAATTTCACAGTTCCACTTGACACACACACGAATAAAGTAATTAGGCCCAGGAAATGTTAATTTTACATATCGTGGAAGAATACACAATGTGCATACAAGCATAGCTCTTAAGCAGCGATTTAAAAAGTACTTATTTTACCGTGAACATCCTGTAATATTGGATGTCGGATTTACAAGTAGCAAGTTGCACGTGGCGAATTTAAGCGTTATTCTACTTACAGGCTGTTCATGATAAAGTGAGCACTTTTAAAATCAACGTTTGAAAAATATCACTGCTAATACGTGCATGTGTTTTAACGGTCGTAGTGGCATGCGCCCATTAAAGTTAGTAACGATGGAGGGAAAGTAGTTCCATGTTTTAACGTCGAATTAAAAGTGTTAGGTAAAATTTTGTGAAAACAGATATTATTTATTTTGCTTTCTGTTTTTTTCTTAACGTATCTTAGTCTGTAAACTAGCATATTTGTAAACTATTAACTTTCTATAGTTTTACAGTTTCACTTGAGAGACGCTTGAATAAAGTGTCAAACCCTATGGCAATGTTAATTTCACATATGGCCGAATAATACACAATGTTCATACACGTAGATCTTAAACAGGGCTTTCAAAAGTGCTTAGTTTACAGTGAACAGCCTCTGAAAACATGTTGCTTCATGATACGAGGTCCGATATCACCGAATAACACGGGAAATTTGTTGGACAGAGGACTGGCATAGGCATAGCCGTCCCTTACGTGCATATAAATGTGTCGAATGAATCTGAAAAAAGTGTGCTGATTAAAAGTTAAAACATTATATTCACTTAGGCAGGGTTGTACCAACTTCCGCTAAAACGGGAGGTTAGCCAGCCGGGAGTTGGGCATGACTGCCGGCTAAATAGAAGCGAGTGTTTTACTACGCTCGTGTAGCCTCCTGTTTGTAACCGGAATGTTCGTGTCTAATTTTGTATATGTTGGTAATAAAAGTTACTAACATCTAGTGACTTTTCGAGTTTGTATTGTTTTAAAAACTACGCTGTAACAAATTTATTAAGATAATTGTTTTATTTTCGATGTAGTAAGCGTATCATTTTGTAGTTGAATATCTATTAGAAGCATAATTTTATTTAATAATACCGAAATTGGGTGGTTGATGTTTTCAGCTCCCAATATCAGAAAGCAAAGGTGGCATGTTAACATATTTGTGACAAAAGTAATATTTTGTTTCATATCTTATCTATCAGTTGATCATGATTACAAGGAACCATTATTAATTAATATTGTCCATATCTGCGCTTCGTTGCAATTTTGTATTTACGCGCGCAATAGATGTGCAGAGATCTAATCACGAAAAAGCGGAGTTTTCATGTGCATTAAAAAAAAAAATACTTTTCTCCAGGGAAACATTATATGAGCAATGTAAGAATTTGTCATCGGGCTATGCTTGATATATGTAACAATATCCTTTTATTATTTAGATAATCGCTGCGGCAGTACATGTTCTGTGGCTCACGTCTCGCTGTAAGATAGCAGAACAGTAACGTCCAAAACGCGTACTGACAATAGAAACGAAAACGCCACTATTGAAAAAATGTTACTCTATGGTAGTATTTATGGGCGCGCGGCAGTAGCCCTAAACCTAAATTTACTAGCCCTAAACCTAAATTTACTAGCCCTAAAATGTCATACCCTCACACCAGGCAGTAGCCCTAAAGTGATTAGTCCTAAAGTGAATAGTCTTAAAGTGACTAGCCCTAAAGTGATTAGCCCTAAAGTCAATAGCCGTAAAGTCACTAGTCCTTAAAATAGTTTACTGGCGTGTACCCGTATTAACAACACAAACACTTAAAACAGTAATTACAGCATTGGGGAGTGCTTTAAATCATGATAATATACTTATTATTACATAAATATAGTCGTAATCTCCGTATTTCTATCATGCATTCCAAACACACCATTTTCTTTATCCATAAACTCCTTATGGAACAGCTAGCGGCCGGTTCATCCCCGGTGCCCATCAACTGGGAACTAAAGTCGAGGCTAGACGTTGACTTGAAGTGTTATAACGAAATTCGGCGCTAGCCAGCAGGTAATTTTTGACCGGAAGAGTAACAGGAGGTGGTAAAACTGACCTCTAATATTTTCGTTTGCTTACGCTGCCTAAAGTCACGTGTAAAACTATGCCAATAGAGAATTAATTATTTCTAATGAACACCCTCTATTTTTATTTATAGAAAGTATTAAAGGCGAAGGTGGCGCGTCATTTTAGCGAGTTACTAAGTGGTTAAAAACCGCTAAATTACTAGTTACTAATGAAATTTACTTGCGTGTATAGTTTTCATGCGATGACGCTTTGCATTTGTATCAGTGATCTGTTGGCTATTTTAATGTTTAGCTAAAAATGTATTATTTATTACGCGTATTCACTCGGCAAAGCATACTGACAAAACACAACTGAAATAACTGCACGGGACCAATAAACAGGGTCTGCACCCGGCCGACATTGACGCCAACAGTGTATAAGGTAAGCGCAGAGCCCGCTACATACTGTAGGTTATTTAATTTATTTATGAGCGTTTTATATCGTTACCCGGTATCAAGTAAGTTGAGACAAGCTAATGCGTGGTTAATGGCGGGCAGTAGCTAATGTTAGGCATTCAGCGAATTAAGTGGCACAGAGTTCTGACAGTCGTCGACTCCGCGTGGTATCGAGTAGAACACATAGCAACTAAATACTTTGCAAAAGTCAGTGTTTTGTACTACATGTATTTTTGCAAAATTCCGCACCATATTCGTAATCTTTATTTAAACGTTTTTCCTTTCTTTTGTTTTAACTTTCAATTAGCAAATAATTAAAACAATAATGCTATTTCAAATACTCATCAGCTTAATCTTCACTTTCAAGATAACGACGAAAATGTAGCGAATATGATTGCTGCAGATTATATTTTTCTTATTTCGTTTTATATAATTGTTTTTCAATGTTTGTTTTTATATTCAATTGTGTTAACCACTGAGCATCTCAGCGACATTGCCGTAAAGGTTTTCTTGTATCGCTTACTATTATTTAGAAGTGCAATATATAAAATACCCTGTTTTCTGCTTAGCAGCAAAACCAATCAAATAATGAAAAAATACGCCCCCTTTTTTTTTGTAAGGCATTAATTTTTTTTCTTCTCTGCGTACTTAACAATTATTAATGTTGACGACACGAATTAGAAGACTGCAGAAATGGCTGCTTCATTAAAGCTACAACATACAGATAAATAATATAAAACTAATTAAATGAATTATTTCGTGTAGATACTTGTTACACTCCCATATTGCGCTAAGAATTTTAAGTGCCTACACTTGCTGCTGGACATAGTCTACATTCCGGAGAAAACCGTACACGGTTAGTTTGATTGAAATCTGCGTGGCAGCGCTTGCATGCACCATTGCTCGCGGACGCAAACTCCATTTCTTTCGCTGAGTGGCGTATGTACGGCCATTAAAACTTTTTAAACTCTTAAACAGATTTCCTAATGGTCACAAACTTTACTCCAACATGGCCACAAATGTGTGCATAAACTACTACAAAATTTAAGAACATATGTTTGTATTTTATCCTACGAATTCGTGCTATTTGTAGAACACCTCATTATATGTTTTAGAAGGGACTTTTGCCTTAATAGTGATCAAAGTGATTGCCTGAAACCATTAAAAATGCTTTGACTTTCATGCATACATNAAGGGACTTTTGCCTTAATAGTGATCAAAGTGATTGCCTGAAACCATTAAAAATGCTTTGACTTTCATGCATACATTTTTCTTCTTCAGTAATTCCAAGTGTCACTGAATCGAAATCTGGCACTCTTAAATGCGACGACAACGTGTTATCAATGCATCATCTCTCTCGGCTCATTGTAATGTACCGGGTGTTTTTGAACACCGACAAACTCCGGAAGGTTATTTCTCATGAAATTGTAAATCAAAAATATATGTACACTATTCCCCTACAGTGATTGTTAAGAGAGCTGTACGCACCCGCNAAGGGACTTTTGCCTTAATAGTGATCAAAGTGATTGCCTGAAACCATTAAAAATGCTTTGACTTTCATGCATACAGTTTTCTTCTTCAGTAATTCCAAGTGTCACTGAATCGAAATCTGGCACTCTTAAATGCGACGACAACGTGTTATCAATGCATCATCTCTCTCGGCTCATTGTAATGTACCGGGTGTTTTTGAACACCGACAAACTCCGGAAGGTTATTCCTCATGAAATTGTAAATCAAAAATATATGTACACTATTCCCCTACAGTGATTGTTAAGAGAGCTGTACGCACCCGCNCTCATGAAATTGTAAATCAAAAATATATGTACACTATTCCCCTACAGTGATTGTTAAGAGAGCTGTACGCACCCGCAAAATCCTAATTAAAAATAATTCTCATGTGGATAGTATGTTGCCTACCTGTCAGGCAACACACATTATTTTTTGAGAGTTACCCATGGATTTCTCGAAAAATTGTTCACCTGACAGTTTTACAACAAGATGACCCTTTTTTGTTGATTTATACGTGTTGATTTATAAGATGTCTTACAATCGCGTACATCTTAGGGTTACAAGGATTCATCCAAAAATAGATGCCAACTCCCATTTTCGCCATGAAAGGGGATGGTATTGCCAACCGCGTTTCCAGAAGTATAATATCTCCGTTCTACAAGACACCATTTACCAATTTGTTGCTTAATAGCACGTAGTTTATAATATTTTGAATAAAAAATCATTTCAAAATTCGATTTTTAGGGGGCGCATCAATTCGTTAATACTCACTTTAAAGAAACGTGATCAATATATTTTCGCCTTATTTTTTTTTCTTTCGTAAGTAGGCAATAATCTGTCGGAGTTTGTTGGTGTTCAAAATCATCCGGTATAAACTACGAATTTTTTCGCCATTTGTAGAATACGCATACTTATTGCTAACATTTGCCGTAGCAGAGATTTCGTTATTTCCACATAAATGCACCTAAGGTTTTTCAGAAAAATACTCTCTTTTTTGTGAGACTCGAGGTGCTTACTGTTCTCCAGACGATACAAGACGAATAAAATCATTGTCCATGTCGTATAACTTTAAAGTAAGCTTCTTTAATATAAGTAGATGTTGTTCCTTTCCTCTGCATGCTGCTCACCATACAATATCAACTGATACGCAAAGATAAAATGTGGTAGCCGTATGAAAAACAACGATGTATAAAAACGTGGAAATATAATACAAGTCACGGTTTCGTAAGAATAAAAACTGGTCGCTTTTGTTATTGTTCGTGACATATATTGCAAAACATTTGTGGGTTCACTTGAACTCATAACTTTAACCATGGATGAAGTTTTTTTTGTAACGTAAGTTTTTTACGTAACAGTACAACGTAGAACTATACGAGTATAGTTTACTGCATAATTCAAAATTGAAACAAAGAAAAGTTTAAAAACCTATTTCATAAATTTTGTTTTCAATAAGGTAGACATATAACATATATGCCTTTCTATAAATACGTACATTTAATCTCTGTAGTCTCACAACGTTTTTTAAAAATAAAATTTTCTTAATTTTGTGATTTTTTTATACAAATATTTTATGAAGTTATGTACAACGAAGTCAAGTGGTACAATATAAACGGTCATGAGTGAAATTTCAAAATAACTCAGATCACAAAAAAAAAAAACAGAAAAAGTAACTTTATTTATTGTACTTCATAGATTTTTTGGAAGTTTTGTTTCAATATATTTTACTATGCTCATAACCTTGAGCCTTGGTTTAGTGTTAAAACTCGGAACACCTTTAAAAATGTTAAGGTCTCATCCTGATAAAAAAGTACACGAATATAAACATAATTGCTAATTTACATTATTTCGGTAGTGAAATTACCACGTGTGTTATTTTTCAATCACAGCGACTTTAACAGAAAAATAAAGTGCTTTTAAAGTGTCAGGTTTTTTTTTAACAGTATGGAAGTTCTCTCTGTTATGTTGGAGGAGGGCACTTCCATAAAATTGTTACAAATTTTTGTGTTTACTATTTACATTATTAAAGTATTTTTCGTATTGCCGAAAGTGTTTAAAAAGAGCCCCAGAGTAAGTTTCTTCCAAATGGCTAACATTTAATTTGTTGTTCCTCCAATGACATTAATTTTACTTAGGAAACCATTTTCTTAATACTACAAAATAATAATTTATAAAAATAAAAAGAATTAATAATAAAAAAATGTATTTTGCTATTAAATAGCCAGGGTTTAGTTTTAGGATTAAAACTGCTAGTGCGTATCATAGAGACTTCTAATAGAATTGATTTGAAGTAATATTTGGCGTATATTTTTAAAGCCCTTGCTTTATTTCTAATATGTAAATTTATATACGTATAAATTCAACAAATACATCGATGTCTTGCCCAGAACCCTAACTCAGAACTTCTAGCCCTCATGTAACGCCTTGGCGACGTTGTCCACGGAGGCCGCTTGTTTTGAATATGTTTCTATAGATTATTTTCACGCGAATTGTAAAATAAAAATACAACTAAACTTCATGGTGAAATGAAAGAGATGTGCCAGCGAGGCGTGCCAAATAAATTTCGCCATGAAGTTTAGTTGTATTTTTATTTAACGATTCACGTGAAAATAATCTATAGAAACGTATTCAAACCATCCCCTTTGTCAGATCAACACATATATCTTTCTCTTGACTCATTTTATAGTGTCTCTTACCTGTCCAGTGAATTTAAGTCTTTGAAGACTTAAAAATTCATGACTGTGTTGTATTTGCAATGACGTGGCGTAAGCTACGATTTATTATCCGCAAACTGTATGCATCTTTCATTTATTTGTAATTTAAAAACCAACTTCCTTATCAGCTTCTAAGTGACGTTTCTGTACGATAGGCTTAGGCGTGCACTGTATTTGGTCGTAGCCTGTAACGTTTCCTTCTGTGTTGCTGCGGCATTTCGTTTTTTACTGATCTACCACGGGGTCCATGGGTCCCACTGCACCCTTACAAACTTTGCCTAAGGAACGTCCACAACTTACCACATTAGAGATGTTCAAGAATTAAGAAGGGTGGCAGGTCTGCCCAATTTATTTACGTTTAAATATATGAAGAATTATTTTTTTCATTACTTTAGCCATCAACATACCAGTACGGTAAACGCATAANTATTTTTTTCATTACTTTAGCCATCAACATACCAGTACGGTAAACGCATAACGTATTAATAACTGCTAGAGAAAACAAAAAAATTGCTAGAAATATAAAATATAAAATTTATATGAGTGTGTATATATTATGTTAAAACACTATTACAATGTAGCTACAATANACGCTAGAAATATAAAATATAAAATTTATATGAGTGTGTATATATTATGTTAAAACACTATTACAATGTAGCTACAATAAACAATTTAGAAGACTATTTAATAGAGGTATCTTTCTTAAAACAGTTTATATTTACCTCTATAAATTTTACATATAATATTATGCAAAAATAACATTGTAGAGTAAATCTATAGAAATAATTTATTTGTTTAAAACTAATATAAATTATAAATTTTTATAATTTTACTTAAAAATATTGCATCAGTATCTATACATGTGCACATTAATTTTTTTCTAAGTTATTTAAGACAAACGATTACAGTTTCAAAGTAATGGAACAACACTACTTTGCAGAAAAATGCAGCATGTTCTAAAGCCTCCACGAGCTACAATAAGAGCTGCTACATTCAGCGACATCGAATCAAACAGGCCTTGGATGTGTTCCTGTGGAATCGTCTGCCAGGTTGCTTCTTACTAAGTCGACAGTTAATTGGCGTTGGCTGCTGCACGGGAATGACGGGCTAGTTGCCGAGTGAACATATCCCAGACATGTTTAGTAGGTGACAAATCGGACGAACAAGCAGGCTAGGGAAGAAGCGGTATCCGCCTTGCTTCAAACACGGGCTGGACATTTCATGGTAACATATGGTCAGGCGTCTTCTGTTTTGGAATACGGGTGCAGGTATGCTACGACTACAGCTTCCACAACTTTCCTGATGTAGCGGTTGCTGTTGAGAGTGTCAACAATTCATATCAGCCGAAATCATCTGTGACACTCAATTGATCTCCAAACCATCATTCCCATCTTTCATGCAGTATGATGCCGGGCAATGCATTCTGGAAGATGGCGCACATCTGATGTCGTCGAATGCGTTTGCGACCATCTTTGTACTACAAGTTGAAACGCGACTCGTCGGAATACTCATGTTTCCACTGAGGCCACGTTTTTTAGGCTACTCTCCTTCCACTTAGGCGAACCAGGTTCGTTTCCTAGAGGGGTTGCTCCCGGATTTTTGCATGTGGGAATCGTGCCGGACGATGCCGCCGGTGGGCGGGTTTTCTCAGGATCTCCCATTTCACCCACCCCTTCATTCCGGCGCTGTTCCATATACTCGCCTCGCTTCACCCTCGCTGGCTCTCAAGACCTCAATGTTAAAGAGCCGCCCAAATCTCTTCACTCACTCATTCACTCACGTTGCCACTCTGCACGCCAGTCGGTGTTTTCGTTTGCCCATTGTAACTTGAAGCGTTGATGGTTCATGCATGAACGCAGTCCTATGCGAAGCAGTCGCCGTCGAACCGTTGAAAGAGACGATGCCAGAACTGTTGCAGTGTTCCAACGTTCTTCTAACACTCGAGATGAAGCTGAACGATCCGTAACTGTCATGCGGATGAGGCGTCTGTCATCCCGTGACGTGGTCACATTTCGTGATTTAGTTCCGGGTTTTTGACTCTCTGGATCTCTTCAGTCCACTGCTTCCTCACTCTCGCATCACTGTCGTGATGTTATGCCCCCCTATGAGCACAAGCTTAGAAGTATGACAGACCTATTTAACGATCGTTCTACCCCGTTGTAACTCCATAATGTGCTTAAAAGATGAACTTTTACGTCAACGAAGCATACTGACTCTCAGTTCGAACGTTTACAGCTCACCGACTACGAACAACTGTACTTGTCTCGATCCTCAACAGTTCTCTAAATACTCGCACACGTCAGTTCCGAGGGCGCTATTGCATCTGCGCATGCGCAATCGTTCTCAAATTCTAGTCATACCATGCTTTCCATTTCTCGTGAGTTTCGTTTCATTTGCATGTTTCCTTCATGATGCTCCATTAGTGACAAACATTTCGTCGCTCCAAACACGTAAAGGTGTATTTCAGTTTTCATCGTTTCACAGAAGAATGTTTTAAAGAAAATGAGCACAGTTTGCAGTCAGTCGTCCCAAGCTAATATGATTATTAGGGACATGTGTTTTTCGCGAAAATATTTATGGCCATGCTATACTTCAATATCCTACGTCCACAACCACAACTTCTTTTGGTTATTGGCCACGTGTCTACGTGAGAAGACATGTTCTTATTTGACTGGGACAATCGTAATAAAGTACTCTGATACTGAACGTCCATGATTCGCGGGCAGACACTTGAGGCACGTGACATTTAAAATTATCCAACCACGAAAGTGCATATGAACAAAAGTGTTTTGGAGTACAACTTGCATTTAAATATTTTCGCGGAAAACACGTGTGCCTAATGATTAGCAATATAAAAATGATATCAAATATGCAGGAAAGGTATCACTATGACATGCTTCTCTAAGAATAACTATATATAACCTAATTTTATAAAAAAAAACTCTAGAAACCTAGGTACTCTTGCTTGAGATTGTAAAAATTAGTTGATGGCAAACTATCCTTTCAGATACGTCCTTAAAACATACACTTTATAATAAGTGAAACAAGGCTGTAACGTATATTTGATCAGTATTTTATAAGTAAAAACTAATGTAAAAATAAAAATCTCATTTAAAATGTAGGAGACAGAATCTATGCCTTAAAAACAACACAAACAAATATTGTTAAGAATCTATCAATTGGATTACAAGTGTTAGAGACGTATGGCAAAGTTCTATACATAAGAGTGGTGTTGGAAACTGTCACATCTCACAACTTGTCAGAATATTGCACAACTTAGTAATAGGGCAGCGACCTGTNAGAGTGGTGTTGGAAACTGTCACATCTCACAACTTGTCAGAATATTGCACAACTTAGTAATAGGGCAGCGACCTGTAAAAATATCATGCTCATTGCAACTTATAACAGGAGTGTCTACTGAGGATGGCGGTAAATAGGTCATCATAATTTTGTTTGGTCAACACAGGGGTTTCTTTGTCCATATGTTCGACTGACCAGCGTGTAACACTCCCTTTGAGACGTTTGAGTGCCAGGGCCCTAAATTCAGATAGGGAATTATTCGTTTTGAAAAAGAGTTTGTCTGGGTGACTTTTACAGTTTCAATTGCAAACATTTCAGTCGAACTGATTTTTTTATTTGTGATCATTACTTTCCTTGTCGTTATCCTCTTAAAAGTTTTTTTGAAGTTAAGGAAATATGTACTTTCCATCTTTTTAACAATGCACGGGTGGTATCTTCTTGCGAGGCGGAAGACTTGTGTTAACTCTGAAGGAACAACGGCAGCTCCGGCTTTTGAAATAGCAGATACTATTGCACTATTGGCAGAGTATCCTTCACTCTGTCCATGAAACGGTTCAACATATCGTAATGACAATATTTTAATACTATTGTTGGTTTGAACGCAGTACAGCATCATAGCTGTGATAATCGTATTGTTGTTTTGACTGTAGCAACCATCTGCAAATGATAACCATTTCCTTAACACCACGCATATCACATTGCCTTAGAAAGATTAGTGTAAATGTTGCAATGTATGAGGAGTCTATTTTACTTACTACTACGTGCCACTTGGAGCAGAAACATTTTCGTGTTCCTAAATCATAAACTCTAAATTTAAAGCTAACCATCGTTTGTAGAAGACTGCACTTTCATACGCAACTAGCAATAGAGATACCGCCGTTTGAGACATGGAAATATACACTATTACACACAGCCCAAGAGGCGAAACTCAAAAACGTGTTTTTCTTAAATACGTCTTCACGTGTTTGGAGCGACGATTTGTGTATTAATATTAATTAGCTAATATAATAAAACAGAAACGTCNAGAGTGGTGTTGGAAACTGTCACATCTCACAACTTGTCAGAATATTGCACAACTTAGTAATAGGGCAGCGACCTGCTCATTGCAACTTATAACAGGAGTGTCTACTGAGGATGGCGGTAAATAGGTCATCATAATTTTGTTTGGTCAACACAGGGGTTTCTTTGTCCATATGTTCGACTGACCGGCGTGTAACACTCCCTTTGAGACGTTTGAGTGCCAGGGCCCTAAATTCAGATAGGGAATTATTCGTTTTGAAAAAGAGTTTGTCTGGGTGACTTTTACAGTTTCAATTGCAAACATTTCAGTCGAACTGATTTTTTTATTTGTGATCATTACTTTCCTTGTCGTTATCCTCTTAAAAGTTTTTTTGAAGTTAAGGAAATATGTACTTTCCATCTTTTTAACAATGCACGGGTGGTATCTTCTTGCGAGGCGGAAGACTTGTGTTAACTCTGAAGGAACAACGGCAGCTCCGGCTTTTGAAATAGCAGATACTATTGCACTATTGGCAGAGTATCCTTCACTCTGTCCATGAAACGGTTCAACATATCGTAATGACAATATTTTAATACTATTGTTGGTTTGAACGCAGTACAGCATCATAGCTGTGATAATCGTATTGTTGTTTTGACTGTAGCAACCATCTGCAAATGATAACCATTTCCTTAACACCACGCATGTCACATTGCCTTAGAAAGATTAGTGTAAATGTTGCTATGTATGAGGAGCCTATTTTACTTACTACTACGTGCCACTTGGAGCAGAAACATTTTCGTGTTCCTAAATCATAAACTCTAAATTTAAAGCTAACCGTCGTTTGTAGAAGACTGCACTTTCATACGCAACTAGCAATAGAGATACCGCCGTTTGAGACATTAAAATATACACTATTACACACAGCCCAAGAGGCGTAACTCAAAAACGTGTTTTTCTGAAATACGTCTTCACGTGTTTGGAGCGACGATTTGTGTATTAATATTAATTAGCTAATATAATAAAACAGAAACGTCCATATTGCAGTGAAACAATTTGTAATGTTATCAAATGTATACATGACTGATATACAACTGAAGTCGCACTATTCTGACAAATTTGGTAGATTACAATTCCATAGTAGTTAATAATAAGTTTTGCGTTTACTGTACTAGCGTATTGTTGTTTGCAGCGATATAAAAAAACCAAATCTTTCGTAAAGTTTGTAGTGAAGTTCTATCTTAATCTGTTAAAAGCGGCTTTTAGTGACTGAAAATATTTGAAATTGAAACTAAACTAGGGTGACGTAAATGACATTGTTACAACGATTTTCGGATTGCACCAACAAAGAATTCTTCGTGCAATTTTGTCGCTTATAGTTCTCAACACCGGAAATTACGAAGAGTTTGCAATTTTTTTAAAATATGTGTACATTCTATAGTTTATTCCAAACGGGTGATATCACGTTTCCAACATTTACTTAAATCTTTTTATGGTTCTAGCATTGGAAGCAATACAAAGTTTAAAATTATCTCGGTGTTATATTATGTTAAAGGCAGAGTCACTCTTGTTTGGAATTCATTTTTCGAAATCAGGCATACCGCGTAGTTTTATCACCACAATCTTCTTAAATTTATTAATTTTCTTTATGCAATGGTTTTGGAAAGACTTTAAGGCAGCCGGCTACCTGGCGCTTGAACTGCGTTGCAGAGTGCTTGAAATCCGGCTTTTTTTTTTTACGAAACTGTCAAACGTGCACCCAGTGTGCTGATCTACGAAAATAACACACATTTCAGACTATGTCTATTGATTACTTTCAAGACGTCATGCACATTGGAAACATAATTTTGAAGTACTCCAACATAGCTAAAAACGGCTTTATCAAAGCAATTATACTCAAAATATTCGTGTCAGATACGTACAAAAGTACTCTAGAGAACTGTATTGAATCTTGCTACTGACTTTCCGTCAATAAAATGATAGGATCATCGCTGAAAGTCGCATAGGTACACGCAGCACGACGAGAACACTGCAACTCAGGCGCACTTGACGCGCGGCAGTGTCGCCCTTATCGCTTCCGCGCTTCTCGGCCTCAAACGTAGAAAAATCTGCAGGTAGGCGGGGGCCTTAACATTACTTTCAGTTCGGTTGCCAAAGACAACGAAATTAGCCGCAGAAGGGGTTATTGTGGGGTGTGAAGTGCCCCCACACAGAGAAACATCTAATGTTGTTGCAACTAAAATTACTGTCGAGCTATTTCTTTAAACGTTTGTGTTGTGGTAAAATTACTAGTCTTGTGAGAAACTTAATAATGTTAACCATTTANCGAGCTATTTCTTTAAACGTTTGTGTTGTGGTAAAATTACTAGTCTTGTGAGAAACTTAATAATGTTAACCATTTACAAATTCTCATATTACAATAAAGCAAATACTGCTGAAGTATTAATGTTAACAAAGCCTCTAAGTAATGTTGCCGCAATCAAATGTTGTATTAAGTAGTAGGAAAATGGGGACTCTGCGCCAAGGGCTGGGGTCTGGGGTACCAGGGTGCCACGATNAAATGTTGTATTAAGTAGTAGGAAAATGGGGATTCTGCGCCAAGGGCTGGGGTCTGGGGTACCAGGGTGCCACGACGGCCATCTTGGATTTCCCTTTTTGCTCTCAGAAAAGCTTAAAATCTCCAGATTTCCCTACAAATTTCCCTTAAAACNGGCCATCTTGGATTTCCCTTTTTGCTCTCAGAAAAGCTTAAAATCTCCAGATTTCCCTACAAATTTCCCTTAAAACCAGCGTAATTAATTGCAAAAAAGTGTTCTGCTCAACGCTGCTGGCACTTGCTTAATCCGGCGGAATCCGGCGGAAAATTTGTAAACGCCAGCCGGATTGTGCAATTTTTTACAGGCACTTCATGCTCTGTCATTTCATGCCAAAACCATCCATATTGTCTGAAGAATGTTCGAGTTCACTGGCCCGTTATGCAACTGCATGTTCAGCCTTGTTACAAGCATATATTCTACGAAAGTAAATAGTAATAAGAAGTTACCAACCAATGCATATTACTCAAGCATCGAGCGCTGTAGGTTATGTTAGTAGAAATTTTTTTTTAAAGAATAGAATGAGAACTAAATGTAACTTATATCAGCACTAAAACCTAGCAAAGCAGTTTTCGTGTGCTAAATATGCGTAGATTTCTAGAACATAGAGAATTTCCACACAAAACAAAAGAGTAGTGCAGTTTGTCGTTATATGGTGTAGAATACAAACAATATGGAACTATTCAGACATGTTGAAATAGAGCAGTTGGTAAGATAACAGCTTTCGTGAAGTGATGATCGTCATTATCACAAGGAGCGGGTTCGATTTTCCCCCTGGCTTAATATTTTTTCTTCAAAGGTAATATTAATTTTTGTGACAAAATAATTGTGTCGTATTATTTTTTAAACCATAAAAATGCCAGAAATNCTTCAAAGGTAATATTAATTTTTGTGACAAAATAATTGTGTCGTATTATTTTTTAAACCATAAAAATGCCAGAAATATTTTTAACCCGAATTTCACTACCAATTCATCACAAAATTTGTTTTACCACAAAATAAACATCATCTTAATGTTGATAGTACAGTAAGAAGGTAACGTTGAAAACAAAAGTACTTAATACTACAGTTACAGTATTGCCATAATTATATATTACCTTAACAGCAACATTAGTTACTGACGGTTCACAGATAAAAAAACTTTCTGTACTTGTAATATTAATACTGTTGGCACAATATTAGATTTTTATCTGTGTAANCTGTACTTGTAATATTAATACTGTTGGCACAATATTAGATTTTTAAGTCGGGCGCTTATGGGTTTGACAGCAGACTCTTTGATGTGACCGATGATTTTTTTTTTCTCGCCCAGAATACGCGGAAGATTTCAGCACAGAGTAGACAAGTAACAGAGTCGAAAAGGCACTGCGGGCGGTTCCTTTGGTGCGGACGTACCCATCCTCCGGCTGCGCGATTATGGCTTGTGTCTGATTGGCTACTGCGTCTTGCGAAAGGCTCCTCTCGGCAGCCGGCTGGCGAGTAAGTTACTTGCTCCCTGATTGGCGAACGGCTTTCCAACGTTTTGCTCGCCAGCGACGCCATTTTGGCGTCGTGTGAGGCTGGAGTTGGCGCTGTAAGTGGCTGTTTCGCCTCTGTATTATTAAGTATAGAATATTCGCGCTTTCTTTACACGTTTTGAATAAAACCTTCTAAAAAAAAATCACCCCGTGTATGGTGTGTTCGGTTGTTTCCTAAATATACTATGCATCACAACGTTCTATACTTGAGTCAACACAAAAGTACCTTACCTTTGGTTAAATCAAACTTTAATTTATAGTTTTATCTATAAATTGTGTTACTTCGTTTTATTATTAATATGAATATAACCAGACAGTAAATAGGTTATGTACAGTGGCGTGTAGTGAACTGTTGCAAGGTAAGCTGGCTTTAGCTCTGAGCTGTAGCCTGTTGCTTGCTTAACTCTAAATTAGAATCAGGGGAAAACCACTGATTGTTTCAGCGAACATAAGTTTCACTGACTGAATTAGTAACGTGAAACAATTTCACTGACTGGATAAGTAATGGCCAACTGCAGCGGTGAATTATATACTGTTTTTATTGAATTTAGCCAAATAATAACGAGAAATAAGCATATTTACGATAGTTTAATATTTACATTGCGCAATTTACCGTAATTAAGTGTAAAACTTTCCGCAGGCGGCTGGGATTGAACTCGCACACCCTTTCTAATTCACTTTTAAACCACCGTTACATTGCCATTTTTTTTTTAAGTTTACATTATTGACTTTGTTGACCGATACATTTGCCGTTGGACATAGCGTGAGTGACGTTTGACGTTTAACAGTGTGAATGTAGTTTGCCGTGTGACGAGCTCAAGTAGACCGACTTGATGACAAATCCAGAGTACACATGTGCGCGACCTTCGAACTGAAAATCTGCTGCGGCGGAAACNTCCGAGCTATGAGGGCAAAGCGCCATTTGAGTTACCAAATCAAGCTGATAAGAGATTAAAATATATGTCTTGCATTTCCTCATCGAAAGCGTGTAGTTTTAAATTGTATGCTCTTACTTCTAGTTTTTGGTTTGATTGGTACCATTGGGATTGTTAAAACGAATAGTACACATGAGTTCACTCTCTTCACCACATTGTATGCAGTTTGAAAATTCAAACAAAGTGCGGTGATGATTACATGACATCAACGAAATGAAAGACGTAAAAACGGAATGAAAGTCTGAATATCCACGTTACCTCATAAAAAAGTGTTATGAAATATGAAACACATCTTAGAAAGTATTTTATATTGGCCTTTTTAGTATATGCGTTGTTATTTCACTTGATACACGTTTAACGGCCATTTTTACACGTTGTTTGACGGCCATTTTTGCACGCTGTTTAACTGATCCATCAGTCAAAACAAATCACTGAAAATCAANTTTACACGTTGTTTGACGGCCATTTTTGCACGCTGTTTAACTGATCCATCAGTCAAAACAAATCACTGAAAATCAGTGAAAAAAAAACTGATAAATAAGTGGAAAATGTCACCGTATCAATAAGTGAATGAAAACTGGCATTTTTTCACTGATTCATCAGTTAAATTCACTGAAGTGACTGCTGAATCAGTCAGATACTGTTAAGTGATTGAAACAGTTATATTTTCACTGATTAAGCTTTAGAGTGTAGTTTACACTTCCACCACTAAAACGTAGCTCGGCAGCTGACGCCACAGGACGCGTGTAATGGGTCCCGTGCTGCTCGCTTGTGAGTGGTCGGAATGCAGTCAGTCTCCCCAGGCTGCACGGTGGTTAATGGCTCCTGCTGTGGGTACCGAGAATGAACAGACTGAACAAGCATCAGCTTACCTTGCAATAGTTCACCACACACCACTTACGTGTTGGTAATGCCTAGTAAGATATACACTGAAGAGCCAAAAAAACTGGTATAGGCGTGCGTATGCAAATAACAGAGGTATGGAACCAATCAGAGTAACGCGATGCGGTCGGCAGCTATATCGGTTACTGCTGCTACAATGGCAGGTTATCATGATTTAAGTGAGTTTGAACGTGGTGTTATAGTCGGCGCACGAGAGATGGGACATAGCATCTCCGAGGTTGCGATAACATTTGATGTTCGCGTACGACCATTTTACGAGTGTACCGTGAATATCGGGAATCCGGTAAAACATCACATCTTCGACATCGNGTACGACCATTTTACGAGTGTACCGTGAATATCGGGAATCCGGTAAAACATCACATCTTCGACATCGCTGCGGCCAAAAAAAATCGTGAAAGAACGGGACAAACGACGACTGATGAGAATCATTAAACGTGACAGACGTGCAACCCTTTCTCAAATTGGCGCAGATTGGATTTGTGGACTGCCCTGCAGAATTAATGGTGTGAATTGCCTCCTGCATACCTTCAGACATTAGTCGAGTCCATGCCACGTCGTCTT